>JAXIVJ010016084.1:0-7500 GCA_036785665.1 Chirona hameri
TGAACTATAAGATTGGAAATTGTTTTAAGCGTGATACCTACTCGTGCAATGCCGAGCTCTACATATAACTATGGTTATTCCTGGGCGGGTGGCACTATTCTGACCTCCCTCTGACGCTGCCTATCCTCCCGTTCACCGCCGAGCTCTACATATAACTATGGTTATTCCTGGGCGGGTGGCACTATTCCGACCTCCCTCTGACGCTGCCTATCCTCCCGTTCACCGCCGAGCTCTACATATAACTATGGTTATTCCTGGGCGGGTGGCACTATTCTGACCTCCCTCTGACGCTGCCTATCCTCCCGTTCACCGCCGAGCCCTACATATAACTATGGTTGTTCCTGGGCGGGTGGCACTATTCTGACCTCCCTCTGACGCTGCCTATCCTCCCGTTCACCGCCGAGCTCTACATATAACTATGGTTGTTCCTGGGCGGGTGGCACTATTCCGACCTCCCTCTGACGCTGCCTATCCTCCCGTTCACCGCCGAGCTCTACATATAACTATGGTTATTCCTGGGCGGGTGGCACTATTCTGACCTCCCTCTGACGCTGCCTATCCTCCCGTTCACCGCCACTAGCTGTGGGAGGCGGCGCTGCAGCTGTGTAAGGAGCTCTCAACCCAGTACGAGGAGGCCATCTTCGACTACCACCAACTGAGCCAGCTGCTGCAGCGCATGTCGCGCCTCTACGACAAGATCCTGCAGGAGATCCGCCCGGTGCCGGCCTACTTCATGGTCGCCTTCTATGGGCGAGGATTCCCGGCGTTCCTCCAGAACAAGGTTGGAGGAGAGCGCTGTCTGCTGGATGTAGAGCGGGGTAGTAGTTATCTGTGGTAGAGGTACGCACAAGAATATGTTCAGTTGTGATTCTGTTGGTTATGTAGTTAAGCGTTATTTTCATATTGAATGTGTATTTGGTTTTGATCAATTATCACGCGAAAATTGTTGCGGTTGTTAAGACAATTTAATCGATCTAAAAATGTGGCCAACGTTCCTGAGCATATCCCGTGCTTCTTGTCCTGGTCCTTGCACTATGAAACAATGACGGGCACGTGAATTCACATTTATGTTTGATGTCACTGCTTTATAGTGGTACCGAGTACTGACGCTGTACCCGTGTGCTGTACAGGTGTACGTGTACCGTGGTCGCGGTTACGAGCGGCTGGCGGAGTTCGGCAGCCGGATTCAGGGCACGTTCCCCAAGGCCGAGCTGATGGACACGCTGGAGACACCCGGCCCGGAGGTCACCGAGTCGCTGCAGCAGCGTATCCTTAGCACGGACAGTGTGTGTGTCGGCACAGGGCAGAGATACTGGAAGGGCTGGGGATGGGAGGAGAATAGATGGCTGGACCGGTGCTGGTCGTCGCTGAGTTCCTGCTGTAATACACCACGGTAGCGACTTGCGGGTGTATCGCATCAGCGAATCACCCCGCCCCGGCCTCGTGGCACTGCTTTAATGTATGTGGCGTGCAAGCCCTGGGGCTGAGACAGCTGGATAGAGGTGAGGCAGTGTTGGGAGAGAGACAGAGGGAGAGAGACAAAGACCGGCCTCACTTCTGATTCTCCATTACTACGGGCGAGCTCCAAGTGTGGTGGCGCCATCACTCGGTGTTTGAATGTCCACTTTCGCCATGCGACTGGTGCAGCTCTGTACGCTAACGTTCCTTGACTCTGGACATCGCGGCGCGACAGTTCTGCAGGTCAATAGCGTTGATCCGGACATGGAGGACAGCAAACGGTTCTCCGGCAAACCCGTCACTGAGAAAATCGTCCAGTACTACCGGGTACGTATGGCGGCGGTCGCCTTGTTAACCCTCGCCCTACGGGGGGGGGGGGCTGACAGCCCCCCCCCCCTGAGGTTTTTATTGAATAACTTTTTACACATGCGATGCATCTTGCTGAAATTTTCGGTAGCTGAGTTTACAGCAATTATACGTAGGCTGTAAACATCTCTTTGAAATTGGTTGAGAAATTTGGGAAATAATGACTTTTTGATGACGTCATGTTGGTAAAAAAATATACATATTTGAGAAATCGTAGAAAATCGAATTTTAAAGAAAAATGCAAACGCAATTCACCAAAGATACGAAATGGAATTATCTTTAAAATGTCTCTCAGATTTGCAAAATTTTGGGTTTTTGACCCCTAAAATAAAATAAAAACTGATTTTGTTTTGGAAATCCCCACAAAATCAAAATTTTCAAAGATATTAGAAAAACCGGAATATATGAGAGAACTGAGCATGGATAATATTCATGCCAAATTTCAAAGCAATATCTGTATTATTGACTGAGTGATGGTTTCCTAAGTGTAAGAAACTGATGACGTCATTTTTTTAATAACTTTTTTGACATTTTTGGATTAGATACGAACAAATAATTACTTTTTTGTATTTCTGAGCCAAAACTGGTCTAGGAACAAGCTTTTTTATTTACATTTATCAATTTCTAATTTTGAGGTTTTCTGAAGAGCAAAATCGCTGTTCTGGACGTGGTAAATCCGAGGTCATTCACTTGACCTGGAAGGTCACCCGTTGACCGGAAACCTAAAAATAGCATACTGTTAGATTCCTCTCATGACAGGCAACATACTGGTTCTTGCCACATTGCTCTAAGTTGCTTGGTTTGGAAGTTAATAGGGGGCCTGTCAGCCCCCCCCCCCCCCGTAGGGCGAAGGTGAAAAAGCTCCCGTAGGGCGAGGGTTAATCTGTGCAAACCTGTGACCGAGAAAATCGTCCAGTACTACCGGGTACATGGCAACTGGCTGTTTCCAGTTCGGTCAGACTTGGCAATGTGTTGTGATTTGCATCCTGTCTTTTTTGGCGCTCTGTGGAGGCAACGGTTTCAGTTGCGTGTTTTTTAAGTCCATAATCTCAATAATCATATGAACGATGGTTTAATTAATATTGAACACTCTATATCGATGTTGTATTGTATTTATGTTTGTACATTTCATCATATCTCCCAGCATATGTTGGGTGATTCAGATCTAGTAAGTGTTAGCCATCCACTCAGCTGACGTGCCATGACGTCAGTGTTAGCCATCCACTCAGCTGACGTGCCATGACGTCAGTGTTAGCCATCCACTCAGCTGACGTGCCATGACGTCTGCGGACTGAGAGTCTTTCGCGTGAGCAATGACGACTACGCTACATGAGTATATATTTGGTCACGTCTCGACACATCGTCACAGCGTCACGTCTTGTCACGTCTCATCACGTCACGTCCTCCGCAGGTGAACGACGTGGACCGGTTCGTGTACTCGCGTCGCAGCCAGCGCGGTGCCAAGGATCCGGACAACCCGTTCGTCAGCATGTGGCTGCAGCGCACTGTCATGCGGACCTCCTCCAAACTGCCCGGTACGTGACGCCACGTGACGCCATGTGACTGCGTGACGCTGTCATGCGGACCTCCTCCAAACTGCCCGGTACGTGACGCCACGTGACGCCATGTGACTGCGTGACGCTGTCATGCGGACCTCTTCCAAACTGCCCGGTACGTGACGCCACGTGACGCCATGTGACTGCGTGACGCTGTCATGTGGACCTCCTCCAAACTGCCCGGTACGTGACGCCACGTGACGCCATGTGACGGCGTGACGCTGTCATGCGGACCTCCTCCAAACTGCCCGGTACGTGACGCCACGTGACGCCATGTGACGGCGTGACGCTGCGTCCACCATGTCCGGGGCTCTGCCCCGCGCGCACACGGTGTCTGCCAAGCACACTGTGCGCCGCCACGCTCACACAAAACACGGTGGAAGCACGTTTCGAGCGTTCAGTTTTATGTGACTCGTCCATAGGTAAAGTGGCAAATTCGTCGGGAATGACCGCTCAGGGATCTGTCAGCCAACCACAGATAACGTCAAATTATTGGGGCATAGCAAATGTTTTGGAATGCGTATACGCCTTTGGCAAGTTGTAATGCTATCATGAGCAGGTACATCGCCCTTGCCGCTGTGGCCCTTGGTGTTGCCCTGCTGCCCGTGTGACCACTGTCCCTCGTCCCGTCCCTCGGCAGGCATCCTGGCCTGGTTCCCGGTGACGCGCACCGAGACGTATGACGTCACACCGCTGGAGCACGCCATCGAGACGATGACGATCAAGAACCGGCAGCTGCGCGAGCTGATCCTTTCCAACCGGAGTGACCCCGAGCTGCCGCTCAATCCGCTGACACAGACGCTGACGGGCATCATCAACCCGGCGGTGATGGGCGGCACGGCCAACTATCAGGTACACTGACACACACACACACATACACACACAGACGCTGACGGGCATCATCAACCCGGCGGTGATGGGCGGCACGGCCAACTATCAGGTACACTGACACACACACACACATACACACAGACGCTGACGGGCATCATCAACCTGGCGGTGATGGGCGGCACGGCCAACTATCAGGTACACTGACACACACAGGCCGAATGCTCGACTTCTATCCGCATTGGCAGCATGGGCAGATCGTTTTTATTATGGGTGCTTGGCAGAAAAGAAACGCAAATCGTTATTCTTGCTGCAATCATCTAGAGTGGGTTAAGCGCCACTTCACAGCAACATTTAGTCGTGTAGTACGACTGTAGCCTAAAGTACTGACATTACCACGACAACCGGGCGTCTGGTGGGACCTTGACCCAGCACCGTGTGTGACCTTGACCCTCGCGTCGTGCCGCAGACGTTCTTCACTCCGGAGTACCTGGAGCGGAACCCGGAGGACGCGCCGCTGGTGGCCAGACTGAAAGTCTCCATCGCCAAACAGATCCCGCTGCTGGAGGCGGGGCTGGAGGTGAGGCGGCCGCTGGCACGCGATGCTGGTGGGAGGGGTCTTGCGGTCAATGGGGCAGCTCCCGTTGTGCTCCTATGTGGTGTGCTCCCTGAGATCTTTTGTCAATGGTGAGTGTGGTATTGTGTTAAGTAGTATTTGCTCAGTGTCGATGTGCTCATCCCTGAAATTTGCTGTCACTAGTTGCGACTATGGCCTGACGTTGAGTAGACTGGGAAATTGATTGGGAAATAGTAAGCGTAGTTCATTTGACGTTATTACAAAGTTGTGGACACATATCGACGGGCTTCCTGACTTTGGTCGATTAAGTTTCACCCTACCGACGCTCCCTTCTGACCTAGAGCGGCCTATACCATATCAGCCTACAGTCAAAGAAAATAGTGGCATGGCCACTGGCCAGCACGATAGATGGTTTATAAATGGACTGTTGTGTGTCTGCTGACACTCTGCGTGTGTCTACTGACACTGTGTATGGGTGCGTGCGTGCGTGCGTGCGTGCGTGCGTGCGTGCGTGCGTGCGTGCGTGCGTGCGTGCGTGCGTGCGTGCGTGCGTGCGTGCGTGCGTACGTACGTGCGTGCGTGCGTGCGTGCGTGCGTGCGTGCGTGCGTGCGTGCGTGCGTGCGTGCGTCTGTGTCTGCTGACACTGTGCGTGCGTCTGTGTCTGCTGACACTGTGTGTGTGTGTGTGTGTGTGTGTGTCTGCTGACACTGTGTGTGTGTGTGTGTGTGTGTCTGCTGACACTGTGGGTGTGTGTGTGTCTGCTGACACTGTGTGTGTGTGTGTGTGTGTGTGTGTGTGTGTGTGTGTGTGTGTGTGTCTGCTGACACTGTGTGTGTGTGTGTGTCTGCTGACACTGTGTGTGTGTGTGTGTGTCTGCTGACACTGTGTGTGTGTGTGTGTGTGTCTGCTGACACTGTGTGTGTGTGTGTGTGTTTGTGTCTGCTGACACTGTGTGTGTGTGTGTGTGTGTGTGTGTGTGTGTGTGTGTGTGTGTCTGCTGACACTGTGTGTGTGCGTCTGTGTCTGCTGACACTGTGTGTGTGTGTGTGTGTGTCTGCTGACACTGTGTGTGTGTGTTTGTGTCTGCTGACACTGTGTGTGTGTGTGTGTGTCTGCTGACACTGTGTGTGTGTGTGTGTGTGTGTGTCTGCTGACACTGTGTGTGTGTGTGTGTGTGTGTGTGTGTGTGTGTGTGTGTGTGTGTGTGTGTGTGTGTGTGTGTGTGTGTGTGTGTGTGTGTGTGTGTGTGTGTGTGTGTGTGTGTGTGTGTGTGTGTGTGTGTGTGTGTGTGTGTGTGTGTGTGTGTGTGTGTGTGTGTGTGTGTGTGTGTGTGTGTGTGTGTGTGTGTGTGTGTGTGTGTGTGTGTGTGTGTGTGTGTGTGTGTGTGTGTGTGTGTGTGTGTGTGTGTGTGTGTGTGTGTGTGTGTGTGTGTGTGTGTGTGTGTGTGTGTGTGTGTGTGTGTGTGTGTGTGTGTGTGTGTGTGTGTGTGTGTGTGTGTGTGTGTGTGTGTGTGTGTGTGTGTGTGTGTGTGTGTGTGTGTGTGTGTGTGTGTGTGTGTGTGTGTGTGTGTGTGTGTGTGTGTGTGTGTGTGTGTGTGTGTGTGTGTGTGTGTGTGTGTGTGTGTGTGTGTGTGTGTGTGTGTGTGTGTGTGTGTGTGTGTGTGTGTGTGTGTGTGTGTGTGTGTGTGTGTGTGTGTGTCTGTGTGTGTGTGTGTGTGTGTGTGTGTGTGTGTGTGTGTCTGTGTGTCTGTGTGTCTGTGTGTCTGTGTGTCTGTGTGTCTGTGTGTCTGTGTGTCTGTGTGTCTGTGTGTCTGTGTGTCTGTGTGTCTGTGTGTCTGTGTGTCTGTGTGTCTGTGTGTCTGTGTGTCTGTGTGTCTGTGTGTCTGTGTGTCTGTGTGTCTGTGTGTCTGTGTGTCTGTGTGTCTGTGTGTCTGTGTGTCTGTGTGTCTGTGTGTCTGTGTGTCTGTGTGTCTGTGTGTCTGTGTGTCTGTGTGTCTGTGTGTCTGTGTGTCTGTGTGTCTGTGTGTCTGTGTGTCTGTGTGTCTGTGTGTCTGTGTGTCTGTGTGTCTGTGTGTCTGTGTGTCTGTGTGTCTGTGTGTCTGTGTGTCTGTGTGTCTGTGTGTCTGTGTGTCTGTGTGTCTGTGTGTCTGTGTGTCTGTGTGTCTGTGTGTCTGTGTGTCTGTGTGTCTGTGTGTCTGTGTGTCTGTGTGTCTGTGTGTCTGTGTGTCTGTGTGTCTGTGTGTCTGTGTGTCTGTGTGTCTGTGTGTCTGTGTGTCTGTGTGTCTGTGTGTCTGTGTGTCTGTGTGTCTGTGTGTCTGTGTGTCTGTGTGTCTGTGTGTCTGTGTGTCTGTGTGTCTGTGTGTCTGTGTGTCTGTGTGTCTGTGTGTCTGTGTGTCTGTGTGTCTGTGTGTCTGTGTGTCTGTGTGTCTGTGTGTCTGTGTGTCTGTGTGTCTGTGTGTCTGTGTGTCTGTGTGTCTGTGTGTCTGTGTGTCTGTGTGTCTGTGTGTCTGTGTGTCTGTGTGTCTGTGTGTCTGTGTGTCTGTGTGTCTGTGTGTCTGTGTGTCTGTGTGTCTGTGTGTCTGTGTGTCTGTGTGTCTGTGTGTCTGTGTGTCTGTGTGTCTGTGTGTCTGTGTGTCTGTGTGTCTGTGTGTCTGTGTGTCTGTGTGTCTGTGTGTCTGTGTGTCTGTGTGTCTGTGTGTCTGTGTGTCTGTGTGT
>JAXIVJ010016084.1:12500-29866 GCA_036785665.1 Chirona hameri
TGACAGGAAGATACAAGTTATTGACGTACACATCGGTAACGAGCTGACACCAAATGAAACGAAGACCAATGTCAAGCAGGCGCAGATGAGGGATGGCGGTAATGAAGGGCAGGAACCGCAACACAGCCAAGGAGCAAAGCAGGATGACAGGACGTCAGAAGAGAGCAGCACACCAAGCCGGACCACACGCAGCAGCACACCAAGCCGGACCACACGCAGCAGCACACCAAGCCGGACCACACGCAGCAGCACACCAAGCCGGACCACACGCAGCAGCACACCAAGCCGGACCACACGCAGCAGCACACCAAGCCGGACCACACGCAGCAGCACACCAAGCCGGACCACACGCAGCAGCACACCAAGCCGGACCACACGCAGCAGCACACCAAGCCGGACCACACGCAGCAGCACACCAAGCCGGACCACACGCAGCACCACACCAAGCCGGACCACACGCAGCAGCACACCAAGCCGGACCACACGCAGCAGCACACCAAGCCGGACCACACGCAGCAGCACACCAAGCCGGACCACTCGCAGCACACCAAGCCGGACCACACGCAGCACCACACCAAGCCGGACCACACGCAGCAGCACACCAAGCCGGACCACACGCAGCAGCACACCAAGCCGGACCACACGCAGCAGCACACCAAGCCGGACCACACGCAGCAGCACACCAAGCCGGACCACACGCAGCACCACACCAAGCCGGACCACACGCAGCACCACATGCAGCACCACACGCAGCACCACACCAAGCCGGACCACACGCAGCAGCACACCAAGCCGGACCACACGCAGCAGCACACCAAGCCGGACCACTCGCAGCACACCAAGCCGGACCACACGCAGCAGCACACCAAGCCGGACCACACGCAGCAGCACACCAAGCCGGACCACACGCAGCAGCACACCAAGCCGGACCACACGCAGCAGCACACCAAGCCGGACCACACGCAGCAGCACACCAAGCCGGACCACACGCAGCAGCACACCAAGCCGGACCACTCGCAGCACACCAAGCCGGACCACACGCAGCAGCACACCAAGCCGGACCACTCGCAGCACACCAAGCCGGACCACACGCAGCAGCACACCAAGCCGGACCACACGCAGCAGCACACCAAGCCGGACCACACGCAGCAGCACACCAAGCCGGACCACACGCAGCAGCACACCAAGCCGGACCACACGCAGCAGCACACCAAGCCGGACCACACGCAGCAGCACACCAAGCCGGACCACACGCAGCAGCACACCAAGCCGGACCACACGCAGCAGCACACCAAGCCGGACCACACGCAGCAGCACACCAAGCCGGACCACACGCAGCAGCACACCAAGCCGGACCACACGCAGCAGCACACCAAGCCGGACCACACGCAGCAGCACACCAAGCCGGACCACACGCAGCACCACACCAAGCCGGACCACACGCAGCAGCACACCAAGCCGGACCACACGCAGCAGCACACCAAGCCGGACCACTCGCAGCAGCACACCAAGCCGGACCACACGCAGCAGCACACCAAGCCGGACCACACGCAGCAGCACACCAAGCCGGACCACACGCAGCACCACACGCACAATGTCATGCAAAACTGTGAAGCGAAAGGTAGGACTTGCAACACAAGTTAGCCAACTTAAAGCTGAGAACCAAAAGCTCCGAGCGGAACTGGCTCGGAACTGGAAGGAGAAGGAAGACCATAACGGACCAGGGACAAACGGTCAGGATAGCCCAGTCACTCGGCAACCGGCCGGTCACATGCTCTGTCAGCCCTGCGCTGCCTATTTACTGTGGCTAAGCGGCCAACAGCCAGCGGAAGGCCGTGTGATCACAGAAGTAGTGCAACGGAGGACAGAAGGGCAAGACAAAAATGAAAACCTAAGCGAGGGAGATGAAGACAAAAATCATGAAGAAGACGAAGAAGACAAGCAGAAAGGGAAAGGTGGGGGTGGAAAGACAACCGACCCACAAGAGAACCCAAGGACT
Source organism: Chirona hameri (assembly GCA_036785665.1). NCBI lineage: Eukaryota > Metazoa > Arthropoda > Thecostraca > Balanomorpha > Balanidae > Chirona > Chirona hameri. The sequence continues at coordinate 14,500 of JAXIVJ010016084.1, forward strand.
TCAAGCGGCGAGTTTGACCATCGCACACTAGAACAGCATGTGACGGAGAAGAATCCAGTAGCACCCGAGAGGAGTCTGGAAGAGAATATAGTACATGGTAGCAGAGAGCCGCACAGAGGATCACTGAAGCCATTCAATGACATTGGAGCTCATAAAACCAGACAGCAGCACCAACAACTTTATCACAACCAATATCCACAGACACAACAGATGGACTACAGACACGCTCTCAAATACGGGTGGAATAACCAACAGCAGCACACTGACTGGCAACACCGTACCGAGGAGAACAATACACAACTACAGGTGAAGCAAACGAGCAACTGGTATCCAACAAGACGCCCAGACAACCGTCCTCAAATACCTAACCTCTCGCACCACAGCAACAGAAACATCCAGAGAACATGGTACGATAAACCATGGAACTCGCAGAGATACGACACCCGAGGGCTGTGGAAACAGGATGTCAGATATAGCAACATACCCCCAAGCACACGCACAGACGACAAACAGCCTAACCAAAGACAACCATGGGACCCGTGGTATAGCAAAAACGAAAAGGAGGAAATGAATCACATCCAGGGGATGACAGCACACGAAGGAGTACGTGCAATCAGCTATAGGAAAACAAACAGCAAAGCAAACCTACTTCAACAGAAACACCAAATGGGGAAAATCCGAAGAGATCAAACTAATATCATCTGGAACTCAAAATTTGGCATGAAAGGGGAAATCGGTGGTCAGACAAAAAACTTCATCTCGTCCAATATAACTGTCGGGGCTATAAGGCTGACGACGAGTTCACAAACTCACTATTAGCAAATGCCGACATCATTCTTCTGAATGAGACATGGACGACAAAAGCAAGCCAAGAAAGTAGCCTAAGAAGGGATGGCTATGTTGTAATTGCCACAAGTTACGATACACACTACGACTATGCAACTACCGACAAATTAGGAGCACGTGGTCATGGTGGTGTTGCCATACTAGCAAAGGAAGAGCTGAAATTGATACCATTGGGCGATACGGGCAGCCCAAGAGTAGTGGCAGTAATTGTACAGGGATACCTCATTGAAATGTTATTGATAGCTGCCTACATGCCAACTGGAACGACTGCAGATAAGATAATAGAGTATCAGGAGACGATAGACAGAATTAGCGCCATCGTAGAGCAACATGGAATGGGGAAAATGCTTATTATTGGAGCTGACTTGAATGTTGATCTGAGAAGAGACACTCACTACAACAAGAAGTACATTGCAGGACTCATGTATGAGTATGATCTTGTGATCCCGAAGACAGAAATTGATGGATTGTGCTCATTCTACATGCAAGAAACGACGCCTGTATCACTGCTAGACTATTTTCTCGTCGACAAATTTCACGTCGACTTGATTAAGATATATAATATACCAGAACGCAGCGCGTTAAATAAATCAGACCATGAACCAGTATTGATGACAATAACGGCAGCCGGACCTGTGCATGAGCCAAGTCCACCAAGAAGACCACGAATAAACTGGGAAAGAGCCAGGAGAAATGGCGCAACGGAAGAATATCATAAGAGGATACATAGTATAATGCAGAACGCTGAGAACATTGCTCAAGTAGCTGAAGGATTTAGAAGAGCAGCAGAAGTGCTACCCAGAAGGGGGAAGCAAAACCAAGCGTGTCACTGGTGGAACCCAATGCTAACAGAATACAGGACAAAATGTTTGGCGGCGAAACAGACCTGGAAATCTGCCGAAGGACAAGATATAAAAAAGGCAGAGGAATTGTTTCGAACAATCAAGAGACAATATTTGAACGAGCAGAGAAGACAACAACTACAGAGAAAACAGAGGGGCGATGTAAGAAGAGAGATGGAATGTAGCCGTCTATCCAAAAGGTACTTCTCATTCATGCGACAATCCAGAACCAATAGGGTAATACCGAGAATCGTGGTGGACGGCGCGGAAGTATTTAAACCAAATGAGATCGCACAAACGTTTTTAACTCATTTCGTTCGCACAGGTAAACCAATTGAGAGTAACAGCTTTGATAAGAACTGGAAAGAGGCAGTGAATGGAGTAGTGGAAGACGTATGCAATAAATACGAAACAAACTATAATGATCTGGACCAAGTAGATCCCATCAATATAAGTGAAGCGGAAGTAGCCATACAATCCATGAAGAATAATAAGGCCCCGGGCTTCGATGAAATCACTACAGAGCACCTGAAGGAAGCGCAGGGGTTGGCGAATTCGGCAATAGCTAAAGCTATGCAGCAGATTCTAGATACTGGTAAAATACCAGAAAACTTTAAATTTGGATTAGTCACTCCAGTGTTCAAAGGGCATGGCAGCGATCCGTCTCAAACTGATAACTATAGGGATATATCTGTCCTCACTATGCTTTGTAAGGCGTTTGAGATGATGGTGGTGCAGAGATTGTACCCGAAGATGGCTGAAGCTAACATTCCATCGGAACTCCAGTTTGCCTATCAGAAAAACAGAGGCACACTACAAGCTAACTTCGTCTTACAAGAAGTAATATCCGCCAACAGAGACATAGGGAAAACAACATATGTCGCGTTTCTTGACGTGCGAAAATGCTTCAACTCTATCTGGCACAACGGACTAATATACAAACTCATATGTGCAAACATACCGCCAAGACTCGTCGTCATACTTCGTAACCTGTACCGATAATTTTATGTGAAGGTCAAGGTGGGAGAAGCGGTCTCTACTGACGGCCGCATAGAACAGGGACTAAAGCAGGGTGGCGTGTTGTCCTCCAGCATGCTGGTAATGTACATGGAAGACAAAATACGCATGTTACTAGAAGCTGGCAAAGGGGCTACCATAGGATGCAAACAAGTTCCAGTCATCGCTTACGCTGATGATGAAGTGCTTATCAGTACTGACCCATACGAACTCCAAGAAATGCTAGACATCGCATACAGGCATAGCTGCATGTGGCGGTATAGGTATAACGCAACAAAGAGTAAAGTAATAATCTTTGGCAAGGCAGAACCTTACAACTGGAGGCTCGGCACCAAAACAATTGAGAAGACAGATGAATACACTCATCTACCAAGCCGGACCACACTCAGCAGCACACCAAGCCGGACCACACGCAGCAGCACACCAAGCCGGACCACACGCAGCAGCACACCAAGCCGGACCACACGCAGCACCACACCAAGCCGGACCACACGCAGCAGCACACCAAGCCGGACCACACTCAGCAGCACACCAAGCCGGACCACACGCAGCAGCACACCAAGCCGGACCACACGCAGCACCACACCAAGCCGGACCACACGCAGCACCACACCAAGCCGGACCACACGCAGCAGCACACCAAGCCGGACCACACGCAGCACCACACCAAGCCGGACCACACGCAGCACCACACCAAGCCGGACCACACGCAGCACCACACCAAGCCGGACCACACGCAGCACCACACCAAGCCGTACCACACGCAGCACCACACAAAGCCGGACCACACGCAGCACCACACCAAGCCGGACCACACGCAGCAGCACACCAAGCCGGACCACACGCAGCAGCACACCAAGCCGGACCACACGCAGCACCACACGCAGCACCACACGCACAGTGTCATACAAAACTGTGAAACGAAAGGTAGGACTTGCAACACAAGTTAGCCAACTTAAAGCTGGGAACCAAAAGCTCCGAGCGGAACTGGCTCGGAACTGGAAGGAGAAGGAAGACCATAACGGACCAGGGACAAACGGTCAGGATAGCCCAGTCACTCGGCAACCGGCCGGTCACATGCTCTGTCAGCCCTGCGCTGCCTATTTACTGTGGCTAAGCGGCCAACAGCCAGCGGAAGGCCGTGTGATCACAGAAGTAGTGCAACGGAGGACAGAAGGGCAAGACAAAAATGAAAACCTAAGCGAGGGAGATGAAGACAAAAATCATGAAGAAGACGAAGAAGACAAGCAGAAAGGGAAAGGTGGGGGTGGAAAGACAACCGACCCACAAGAGAACCCAAGGACTTCAAGCGGCGAGTTTGACCATCGCACACTAGAACAGCATGTGACAGAGAAGAATCCAGTAGCACCCGAGAGGAGTCTGGAAGAGAATATAGTACATGGTAGCAGAGAGCCGCACAGAGGATCACTGAAGCCATTCAATGACACTGGAGCTCATAAAACCAGACAGCAGCACCAACAACTTTATCACAACCAATATCCACAGACACAACAGATGGACTACAGACACGCTCTCAAATACGGGCGGAATAACCAACAGCAGCACACTGACTGGCAACACCGTACCGAGGAGAACAATACACAACTACAGGTGAAGCAAACGAGCAACTGGTATCCAACAAGACGCCCAGACAACCATCCTCAAATACCTAACCTCTCGCACCACAGCAACAGAAACATCCAGAGAACATGGTACGATAAACCATGGAACTCGCAGAGATACGACACCCGAGGGCTGTGGAAACAGGATGTCAGATATAGCAACATACCCCCAAGCACACGCACAGAAGACAAACAGCCTAACCAAGGACAACCATGGGACCCGTGGTATAGAAAAAACGAAAAGGAGGAAATGAATCACATCCAGGGGATGACAGTACACGAAGGAGTACGTGCAATCAGCTATACGAAAACAAACAGCAAAGCAAACCTACTTCAACAGAAACACCAAATGGGGAAAATCCGAAGAGATCAAACTAATATCATCTGGAACTCAAAATTTGGCATGAAAGGGGAAATCGGTGGTCAGACAAAAAACTTCATCTCGTCCAATATAACTGTCGGGGCTATAAGGCTGACGACGAGTTCACAAACTCACTATTAGCAAATGCCGACATCATTCTTCTGAATGAGACATGGACGACAAAAGCAAGCCAAGAAAGTAGCCTAAGAAGGGATGGCTATGTTGTAATTGCCACAAGTTACGATACACACTACGACTATGCAACTACCGACAAATTAGGAGCACGTGGTCATGGTGGTGTTGCCATACTAGCAAAGGAAGAGCTGAAATTGATACCATTGGGCGATACGGGCAGCCCAAGAGTAATGGCAGTAATTGTACAGGGATACCTCATTGAAATGTTATTGATAGCTGCCTACATGCCAACTGGAACGACTGCAGATAAGATAATAGAGTATCAGGAGACGATAGACAGAATTAGCGCCATCGTAGAGCAACATGGAATGGGGAAAATGCTTATTATTGGAGCTGACTTGAATGTTGATCTGAGAAGAGACACTCACTACAACAAGAAGTACATTGCAGGACTCATGTATGAGTATGATCTTGTGATCCCGAAGACAGAAATTGATGGATTGTGCTCATTCTACATGCAAGAAACGACGCCTGTATCACTGCTAGACTATTTTCTCGTCGACAAATTTCACGTCGACTTGATTAAGATATATAATATACCAGAACGCAGCGCGTTAAATAAATCAGACCATGAACCAGTATTGATGACAATAACGGCAGCCGGACCTGTGCATGAGCCAAGTCCACCAAGAAGACCACGAATAAACTGGGAAAGAGCCAGGAGAAATGGCGCAACGGAAGAATATCATAAGAGGATACATAGTATAATGCAGAACGCTGAGAACATTGCTCAAGTAGCTGAAGGATTTAGAAGAGCAGCAGAAGTGCTACCCAGAAGGGGGAAGCAAAACCAAGCGTGTCACTGGTGGAACCCAATGCTAACAGAATACAGGACAAAATGTTTGGCGGCGAAACAGACCTGGAAATCTGCCGAAGGACAAGATATAAAAAAGGCAGAGGAATTGTTTCGAACAATCAAGAGACAATATTTGAACGAGCAGAGAAGACAACAACTACAGAGAAAACAGAGGGGCGATGTAAGAAGAGAGATGGAATGTAGCCGTCTATCCAAAAGGTACTTCTCATTCATGCGACAATCCAGAACTAATAGGGTAATACCGAGAATCGTGGTGGACGGCGCGGAAGTATTTAAACCAAATGAGATCGCACAAACGTTTTTAACTCATTTCGTTCGCACAGGTAAACCAATTGAGAGTAACAGCTTTGATAAGAACTGGAAAGAGGCAGTGAATGGAGTAGTGGAAGACGTATGCAATAAATACGAAACAAACTATAATGATCTGGACCAAGTAGATCCCATCAATATAAGTGAAGCGGAAGTAGCCATACAATCCATGAAGAATAATAAGGCCCCGGGCTTCGATGAAATCACTACAGAGCACCTGAAGGAAGCGCAGAGGTTGGCGAATTCGGCAATAGCTAAAGCTATGCAGCAGATTCTAGATACTGGTAAAATACCAGAAAACTTTAAATTTGGATTAGTCACTCCAGTGTTCAAAGGGCATGGCAGCGATCCGTCTCAAACTGATAACTATAGGGATATATCTGTCCTCACTATGCTCTGTAAGGCGTTTGAGATGATGGTGGTGCAGAGATTGTACCCGAAGATGGCTGAAGCTAACATTCCATCGGAACTCCAGTTTGCCTATCAGAAAAACAGAGGCACACTACAAGCTAACTTCGTCTTACAAGAAGTAATATCCGCCAACAGAGACATAGGGAAAACAACATATGTCGCGTTTCTTGACGTGCGAAAATGCTTCAACTCTTATCTGGCACAACGGACTAATATACAAACTCATATGTGCAAACATACCGCCAAGACTCGTCGTCATACTTCGTAACCTGTACCGATAATTTTATGTGAAGGTCAAGGTGGGAGAAGCGGTCTCTACTGACGGCCGCATAGAACAGGGACTAAAGCAGGGTGGCGTGTTGTCCTCCAGCATGCTGGTAATGTACATGGAAGACAAAATACGCATGTTACTAGAAGCTGGCAAAGGGGCTACCATAGGATGCAAACAAGTTCCAGTCATCGCTTACGCTGATGATGAAGTGCTTATCAGTACTGACCCATACGAACTCCAAGAAATGCTAGACATCGCATACAGGCATAGCTGCATGTGGCGGTATAGGTATAACGCAACAAAGAGTAAAGTAATGATCTTTGGCAAGGCAGAACCTTACAACTGGAGGCTCGGCACCAAAACAATTGAGAAGACAGATGAATACACTCATCTAGGTATTATCATGACAACAAGGAATCCAGCAAGAAGAAGAATAGAAGAAGGCATGAAGAAAGCAAGAAGGGCGTTCTTTGCCAAATGCAAGAATGGACTTGACCTAAAAAGAGATAGCCCCATAACCCACTACACTACGTGGAAGATATATGCTGAACCAATTTTGATATATAGTTTAGCGGTCACGTCCCTATCAGCAGCTGAAATTGCTTACTTGGAAGGAATGTTGGTGCGTCTTTACCGACTCATCCAAGGACTACCTGCTAAAACACAGAAGATGGTAACTTGTATAATGCTAGGTGCACCAGCATGTTCTATTCTCTTGATAAAGATAGCCCTACAGTTTATAGGTTTCCTGCTGAAAGCTGCCAAGGAGCATACGCTAACCAGATACGTAATCATTCATGGAGCCGTCATCACTGACCGGACCAGTAGTCTTGTGCGTCATTGGGAGAAATTGCTCAAAGCACTTGACTTGCCAAGTTTATATGTTTTAGTTGAACAGGGAACAGGAGAACTACAAAGATCTTGGAACAAGATAGTTCGCATGGCCGTGAATCACTGCATGAGCAAGGAAACCAAGAGTACTATAGAGCATATGTCAAGCCTAAGATGGCTGGCAATGTTGCCGCAAAATAACAAGTATGAAGCACCAAGTGCATTCTGGCCATCTAGCAAATACAACACAATTGTCAGACAAGCCACACTAACAAAAATAATTTTACTAACTGGACACTCATGGGTGTCCACAGGAATGGTCAGGAGACACATAAATCAGAATAGCACCTGTCCACTTTGTCTCGATGGTATTGAAACATTAGAGCATATGCTCTTTGAATGTATGAAACTCAAAGATGATAGAGAAGAGGCCCAAAGGAGGTACCACACCAAGTTAGAGAGAAAAACTCCCAGCGGTAGAATGCATCATCGCTGCTGATAGGGAGCAGAGCCTTATCATCCATCATATCTACAAGGCCCGCATACAGAGGGAAATCATCGAGAGAAAAAAAAAAAAACAGCATATCTGTCACATAAAATAGGCTTGAAGAGCCTATGCATTCAACTGAAAACAAGACGATCATAAATGATCATGCATCTGCAAGATGGAGTCGACCATTCAAGTTCATATGTGGTGTGTATGTTTCAGGAGTGTGACCTGCCCTTACCACCGGCCGTCTGCTGTAAACCCATATGTGTTTGTGTATGTTTCAGGAGTGTGACCTGCCTTACCACCGGCCGTCTGCTGTAACCCATATGTGGTGTATGTATGTTTCAGGAGTGTGACCTGCCTTACCACCGGCCGTCTGCTGTAACCCATATGTGGTGTGTATGTTTCAGGAGTGTGACCTGCCTTACCACCGGCCGTCTGCTGTAAACCCATATGTGGGTGTGTATGTTTCAGGAGTGTGACCTGCCTTACCACCGGCCGTCTGCTGTAACCCATATGTGGTGTGTATGTTTCAGGAGTGTGACCTGCCTTACCCACCTGCCGTCTGCTGTAACCCATATGTGGTGTGTATGTTTTCAGGAGTGTGACCTGCCTTACCTCCCTGCCGTCTGCTGTAACCCATATGTGGTGTGTATGTTTCAGGAGTGTGACCTGCCTTACCACCGGCCGTCTGCCTGTAAACCCATATGTGGTGTGTATGTTTCAGGAGTGTGACCTGCCTTACCTCCTGCCGTCTGCTGTAACCCATATGGTGGTGTGTATGTTTTCAGGAGTGTGACCTGCTTTTACCTCCTGCCGTCTGCTGTAAACCCATATGTGGTGTGTATGTTTTCAGGAGTGTGACCTGCCTTACCACCGGCCGTCTGATGTAACCCATATGTGGTGTGTATGTTTTCAGGAAGTGTGACCTGCTTTTACCTCCTGCCGTCTGCTGTAACCCCATATGTTGGTGTGTATGTTTTCAGGAGTGTGACCTGCCTTACCACCGGCCGTCTGATGTAAACCCATATGTGGTGTGTATGTTTCAGGAGTGTGACCTGCCTTACCACCGGCCGTCTGCTGTAACCCATATGTGGTGTGTATGTTTTCAGGAGTGTGGACCTGCCTTACCTCCTGCCGTCTGCTGTAACCCATATGTGGTGTGTATGTTTTCAGGAGTGTGACCTGCCTTAACCACCGGCCGTCTGCTGTAACCCATATGTGGTGTGTATGTTTTCAGGAGTGTGACCTGCCTTACCACCGGCCCGTCTGCTGTAAACCCATATGTGGTGTGTATGTTTTCAGGAGTGTGACCTGCCTTACCACCGGGCCGTCTGATGTAACCCCATATGTGGTGTGTATGTTTCAGGAGTGTGACCTGCTTTACCTCCTGCCGTCTGCTGTAACCCATATGTGGTGTGTATGTTTTCAGGAGTGTGACCTGCCTTACCACCGGCCCGTCTGATGTAACCCATATGTGGTGTGTATGTTTCAGGAGTGTGACCTGCCTTACCACCGGCCGTCTGCTGTAACCCATATGTGGTGTGTATGTTTCAGGAGTGTGACCTGCCTTACCACCTGCCGTCTGCTGTAACCCATATGTGGTGGGTATGTTTTCAGGAGTGTGACCTGCCCTTACCTCCTGTTGTCTGGTGTAACCCATATGTGGTGTTGTATGTTTCAGGAGTGTGGACCTGCCCTTACCACCTGTTGTCTGGTGTAAAACCCATATGTGGTGTGTATGTTTTCAGGAGTGTGGACCTGCCTTACCACCTGCCGTCTGCTGTAACCCATATGTGGTGTGTATGTTTCAGGAGTGTGACCTGCCTTACCACCGGCTGTCTGCTGTAACCCATATGTGGTGTGTATGTTTCAGGAGTGTGACCTGCCTTACCACCTGCCCGTCTGCTGTAACCCATATGTGGTGTGTATGTTTTCAGGAGTGTGACCTGCCTTACCACCGGCCGTCTGCTTGTAAACCCATATGTTGGTGTGTATGTTTCAGGAGTGTGACCTGGCCTTACCACCGGCCGTCTGATGTAACCCATATGTGGTGTGTATGTTTCAGGAGTGTGACCTGCCTTACCACCTGCCGTCTGCCTGTAACCCATATGTGGTGTGTATGTTTCAGGAGTGTGGACCTGCCTTACCACCGGCCGTCTGCTGTAAACCCATATGTGGTGGGTATGTTTTCAGGAGTGTGACCTGCCTTACCACCGGCCGTCCTGCTGTAAACCCATATGTGGTGTGTATGTTTCAGGAGTGTGACCTGCCTTACCACCGGCCGTCTGCTGTAACCCATATGTGGTGGGTATGTTTTCAGGAGTGTGACCTGCCTTACCACCGGCCGTCCGTACCGATGCGTCACCCACAGGCCGTCCCCTGGCCGGCTGGAGCGACAGGACTCCAGCATGTCAGAGTCAGTTCACAAAACTTCACTCTTCTTCTAGGTGCCTTCCTCTCTCCCCCTGTCCTTCGCTCTTGTCACCCTCCTCTCTCCTTAACCGTCCACTCTCTTCTTGTCACTCACTCCTGGTCACTCCCCTCTCCTTTCTCTCCATTGCCGCGTTTCTACTCTTATCCTGTCCGTTGCCCACGCCTACCCTTTTATGTTGTTAGTAATTTATATCAGCTTGTTCATTCTGCTGAATGTTAGTGATTTGATTATGCTGTCTTAATTAGTCCCTTGTGGGAAATGCTAGTGTTACCTGCGAAAAAGGTGTTTGAGCTGCGCCTCATTAGTCAGTACGGTTCGTAGGTTTAGGTTATAGCTTGGTGTCAGTTAAATGCAACGCCAAACAAAAGTCAAAATTGAAATGAACGAGCGTTATTAATTGTCGCTTTTGGAATGTGACTGGTGGTGTCGTGTGTTACCTATTGCATTGGTGTCGTGAGTCATGTAGGCTTGGTGCATTTGAATGTCTATTGTCCAAACTGTGTGTCGGCGACTATTGTGCCACCTTGTTTTCGTTAGTGCTGGGTGCCTCCCCCCCCCCCCCCCCCCACACCACCACCACCACCACCACCACCACCACCACCACCACCACCACCACCACCACACACCCTGGCCCGCTGGTGGTGGTGTTAATAGCAAGCAATGTTAATAGCTGATGTGGCGGTGAGCAGTATGAGGCTGATAGCTAAACCGTAGCTGAATATCGTTGATCGAAGCTATTGGAGCAGTAATACCTGAGATAGTTTCTAAAGACGAAGTTGTTGGGCATTCAGACGTTTGGTTTAACGCTTTAGTGTAAAAAAGCTCAGTCCTTCGGATGTGTTGGCATGCTTGGGCCCGCCCTGATGCAATCAATCTTATTTTTGTTAAAGAGTTGCTGGCCGCTGGACCATATTAAACAAAGGCCAGCCAATATGTTAACGATAAAGAAGGTCCCAGTCCTAATGACCTTCGACTGCGTTTGGTGGTGTAAAATTGTCCCCGGACTTCCCAATGGAATTTTTGTTTGAAAATGGTGTATGGTAATGCATGACCGGACAAATGAGTTTTGTTTACTGTTGTCTTGTATATCAAAAGCATGCCATTAAGGAACGCCAATCTCTATTCGAGCGGTTGCCCGTACGTGTGGACGGAGCATGGCGTTCTGCCAGCCAGCCAAGAGCAGCTGTCCATTCTGAACATTGGTCCAGCAGCCAGCCGCAGCGGTGGCGGTGGCGGCGGCTTGGTTGTCGGGAGGCTGACGCTCGTCCGCATCCACAGTCTGTCGCCAGCCGCGCTGGTTAACCCCCAGAACGGCGCACCGCCCTTCCTGTCGCTGATCAACCTGTTCCCAGAGCTTCAGTGCGCGGCGGCACGCTCAAGTAAGGGTGGTCCCTGCTGCTCTGTTGAATAACGCGCCGGCCTGGTGTAGGGGCCTAAAACGCCACCTGCTCTCCTGCCCCACCCCGTCTAGCTCTGACCCGGGCAAGCCTCGTCCCTGCTAGGCCCGCCACGACCTGGTCTGACCTGTACTGGCCTGGCCTGGCCTGGCCTGGTCTGCCCTGACCTGGCCGGGACTGGCCTGGTCTGGCCTGACCTGACCTGACCTGACCTGGCCTGGCCTGGAGCAAGTTAAGCTCCCCTCATTTTGTCGCAATGTGAATCTGACTCGTCACGTTCCTTCTCTCTTTTCTCTTTCTCTTTCTCTTTCTCTTTCTCTTATCTCTTTCTCTTTCCTTCTCTTTCTCTTTTCGCCCGGACAGGTCCCGCCGGCAGTCGCAGCCACCGCACTCGACCCCGCCCCCGCCCCCGCCCCCGCCCCCCCGCCACCCGCCTCTTCCGCCCAAGCTCCCGGCTCGGACAACCAGTCGGTTCTACGTGGCGGCGCCGACGCCAGACGTGCCCTGACCTGACCTGACCGACTCGACCCGGTATTCCCTTCCTTCCTCTTTCTCTCCTCCCTCCTGCGCCCGGCCTGGTTTCTCACTCAGTTGACGTCTTCGTTTGTTTTGGGCTTGTTGTTGATGCTGATGCAGATAGCTGATCTGCGTCCGTGGCCTTAAGATCTCGGGCTGCTCGAAGCTGCAGGTAATCCCTCATTGGCACTTGTTTTCCACGAGCTCGGTCGTATTTATTTGCATTTGTTGTATTTATGTTGCATCTGTTTATGTACGGTTACATTTGTATGATTTTATTGGTCTACTGAAAGAAGACTGGAAGATATGGAAATACGCTGTGCATCTTTTTTGTCTTATTATTTGATCTGTCATTGTGTTCTTGTTTTTGTCCGTGCATGGATTATTTTCGATTTATTTTCGCTCGTTTACATTACTTACACGATTGTCTTGGTCTCTTCTCGTTGCTCGCCCCCCCGCCCCCTCTCAGATCCCAGAAGTCCACCACGTCCCTGCCCCGCTCCAAGACCATCTTCTACAGCCAGTCGAGCAACATGGCCAGCGTCAGCTCGGCCTCCGCCACGCCGATGCGCGGCCGGGAGCGGCGCGACAACAAGCGGGGCAGCATCACATCGCAGCTCTCCGAAGCAATCCACCATCATCGGCTCTACCATCATGCTGTCCGAGGAGGTGCGCGCAGGAGTGCAATGAGGTTGTCACGAAACTGCCGGCACAATCGTCACCGTTACAGTTGTAAAAAAAAACAATATTGTATTATGCACAGACGTTTTGGACGAACGCTTCGGCTTACCAAACATAGATCTTGGTGTGTCAGTCAGATCGGAATGATTGGCAGGCTGTAGGATGGGGTCGCCATGTGTACCGCTTCAGCCGCTGTCGCTGGTAAATGAAGATTGTGATGTCAGCTGTCTGCAGGCATGACGTCTGTGAGTAAGCGTTGTGGTGACTCGCAACGCGTTTCTTTTAGACTGGCCGCTGTGGTTCACAGTGTCTATGTCTGTGTATGCTACGGCCGCGGTTGGAGGCTGTGACTGTGTGCCTGCCTGTATACTGCAGCTGAGGTTGAAGGCCAAGTAACAGCCGACTGACCCATGTGCTGTGTACGCGTTACAGCTGCGGGCCGGCGCGGCCTCTAAGGTCCGATGTGGAGCGGGAGGCGGCGTCTGACGCGGCCCTCCAGCGGACCAGTATTCGCTGCGACACTCACCCTCCACCAGCACTCTCTGAGCTCACGGGACTCCATCGGTATGTGCTCTGTACTGGACGTATTCGCTGCGACAACTCACCCTCCACCAGCACCCTGAGCTCACGGGACTCCATCGGTATGTGGTCCTGTACTGGACAGTATTCGCTGCGACACTCACCCTCCACCAGCACTCTGAGCTCACGAGAACTCCATCGGTATGTGGTCTGTAACTGGACAGTATTCGCTGCGACACTCACCCTCCACCAGCACTCTGAGCTCACGGGGACTCCATCGGTATGTGGGTCTGTACTGGACAGTATTCGCTGCGACACTCACCCTACCCATCCACCAGCACTCTGAGCTCACGGGACTCCATCGGTATGTGGTCTGTACTGGACAGTATTCGCTGCGACACTCGCCCTCCACCAGCACCCTGAGCTCACGGGACTCCATCGGTATGTTTATACCGATGTTAGCTCACCTTAGGTCGTGTTTCTAGCAGCCTAGGTCGTGTTTATAGTAGCATAGGTCGTGTTTATAGCAGCCTAGGTCGTGTTTTATAGCAGCCTAGGTCGTGTTTATAGCAGCCTAGGTCGTGTTTATAGCAGCCTAGGTCGTGTTTTATAGCAGCCTAGGTCGTGTTTGTAGTAGCCTAGGTCGTGTTGTACAGCCCTAGTCGTGTTTGTAGCAGTCTAGGGTCGTGTTTGTAGCAGTCTAGGTCGTGTTTGTAGCAGCCTAGGTCGTGTTTGTAGCAGCCTAGGTCGTGGTTTATAGCAGCCTAGGTCGTGTTTGTAGCAGCCTAGGTCGTGTTTGTAGCAGCCTAGGTCGTGTTTCGTAGCTTCTTTTTTTTTTGTTTCTTTCAGCACTGTTGGAGCACCAAGTTTTTAGATGGCAATTGTAATGAACCTCTCATACGCACTGTGACATTAACAGCCCTGACGAATGCCGCCTCTGCCGACATTGGTGCCAGCGTTTCAGGCCTCCACATGGCAAGTATTCGGTCCCGCTTACGTTTCTGCTGTGTTTCAGGCCTGAGCATGGACGATGACCTGGAGGCGCCTCCTCCCCTGCCGGCCAAACAGAGCCGACATATGTTCCGTTCAGCTGGAGCCGGATGGCCAGGTTAGGACCGGGCAGTCGGTACTCTGTAAGGGGGGTAGCACGGGAGTACATGGTGCAGGGCAGGGACAGTCAGCACGGCAAGGTGCCGAAGTGCTAGGTAGTTGGGGACATTTTTGAATTAGTGGCATGCAGAACAGCATGACCATCGGATCTGTGATTCTCTCTCTCCTCTCTCTTCTCTCTCTCTCTCGTCATCTCTATCTTCCTCGTCTCTTCATCCTCTCTCTCTCTCTCTCCTCCCTCTCTTCTCTCCTCTCTCTCTCTCTCATCTCTCTCTACTGCTCCTCCTCAGTCCTCTCTCTCTCTTCTCTCTCTCTCTCTCTCTCTCTCTCTCTCTCTCTCTCTCGTCTGCTGCTCTTGTCTCAGTCTCTGTCTCTGTCTCTGTCTCGTTACTCTGTCTCTGTCTCTGTCTCTGTCTCCTCCTGTCTCTGTCCTCTGTCCTCTTCTCTGTCTCTGTCTCTGTCCTCTGTCTCAGTTCTGTCTCTGTCGTCTGTCTCTGTCTCTGTCTCTGTCTCTGTCCTCTGTTCCTGTCTCTGTCTCTGTCTCTGTCTCTGTCTCTGTCTCTGTCCTCTGGTCCTCTGTCTCTGTCTCTGTCTCTGTCTCTGTCTCTGTCTCTGTCTCTGTCATCTGTCTCTGATCTCTGTCCCCGTCTCTGTCTCTGTCTCTGTCTCTGTCTCTGTTCTCTGTCTCTGTCTCT
>JAXIVJ010016085.1:0-27500 GCA_036785665.1 Chirona hameri
GTGCGTGTGTGTGCGTGTTGTGTGTGTGTGTGTGTGTGTGTGTGTGTGTGTGTGTGTGTGTGTGTGTGTGTGTGATAATATTACGTCATGTTGTTCCCAGATTCTCTTCTATCATCATTGCAGGTGATTTTAATTTCGCGCAAATTGACTGGCAACTGGACCACGCACTGCTGACCCTATTTATTACACCTCCCCCTCCCCCTGTCATTACTGCCCTATACCTCCCTGTGCTGCTCGGGGAGGTCGTCAACTCGGGACCTCGATCAACCCGTTGACCGCTGACCTAAATGTTCGTCGCCTGTCCCCCACAAATCTGCCGGTTTGCACCACCGCCACCCCGTCTGACCTCTGGCTGTACCTGCCGCCTTCCTCCACAGACGCGCCGGTTTGCGCCGAGCGTCAGCGGCTGGTGTACGGCGTGTCGCGCGGTGAGCAGGCCCTCGGTGCTGTGCCGGGTCGACTCGGACCCTCCGCCGGTCGAGTTCATCTGGACCATGAATGGGTCGGACCGCGTGCGGCCACTGACGGCCGGTGTGACTCACTGGCCGGCCGGACCGCGCACCAGCAGCGCCCTGATCGCGCCGCAGCACGACCGTGACTACGGCACCCTGCTCTGCACCAGCCGAAACCGGGTCGGGCCACCAGGCGCGGCCATGCGCCTTCAAAGTCGTGCTTGCAGGTGAGAGGGTGCGCGCGGGGGCGGGAAAGGAAGCCAGGGCCTATTTTAACATGTTAACTGTGGGGTAAATGCCCCCAGTGAGCCGATCCCCCCCCCCCCCCCCCCCAGTCAAGAAATGTTGCCCATCCTGATTTCAGTATTTCGATGTAATTTTTGGCTTGATAGGTATTCAATTAAAATAAAATATGTTTACCTGGTGACAAATGTATACAAATCAAATGCAAATGTCATGATATTCCTAAGTTTTAGTATTTCCCAGCCAAAATAAGTATCTTTAAATTATTTCCGGAATATCTTGAATTTCAATATCCTTTGAACAATTGCTCATTAGTGGCAGAGTGGGGGAGATCGGGGGTTGTTGGATCAGGAACGTCGACACACAATTTGGAGTGGGTGAGGGTAACTGCTGAGCAGATTGTGTTCAAAATTTGGTGTGTGGATCTCTCAGTCGCCACTTTCCCACAAGTCAGGGGTGTGGTGCTTCTGCATGTGCGCACGTGTGCACCACGCAAGGGCGGATCCAGGGGGGGGGGCGAACGGGGTCATGCCACCCCCCCCCCCCAAGCCTGTCCAAGAAGGGGGGCAAACTATGCCTCCCCCCAGACGTGAATACATGCTATATTTGCGTTTTTAGAACGGTACTGGGCATCCCAAAATTGCAGCAGTTAAAATCCAGCTAGCCACAGTAAAAAACTGTACAATTTCGCGCCGCTTCGCGGCATGACACAAGTTTTGTAATTGCATATACAAATTTGGAAAATGGGAAAATGAATTCCATTTAGTGTCTGCAGAGGCTCTCCTTGGCGGTAATTGCTGGCCCCAGGGCCAACTCTCTTCATAAAATATGAACTTTAAAGCGGGCTACATGTTTAGCTAGTCTGCCGAGAGACAAACTACATTCATTTCAATATTTCTCATCATACCGAGATGTGCAACCAGGAAAAGAGGTCTTGGCTCCACTCACGGTCTGGTTCCAATTTTGTTTTTCCAGGACCCATTTTGTTTTGTACGCGCCACTTCGCGGCGTCACATCGGTAGTCATCGTCATAACAAAGCCATAGTCATCGTCTTCGGTTCATTGCAACGCTGAATTGAATGAATAGCATTTTTAGCTTATTATCCTCTACAAGGTCCATCGCCTATATTTCTGGGTTTTATCGGGCAAAACCGTAAAAATTTCGCGCCGCTTCGCGGCGCTAACTAACAAGTGCCTACCTACTATAACATGCAAATCCACATTAAAAATGCTGCAAATGCTTAAATACATGCATAACAAATTGGGGTACATTTGTTTCGCCTTTTCAGCCGACCCCCCCCCCCCCTCCCCCCACTTAAAAATGATCGGCGACGCCCCCGGGTACAGCTGTCAATTGACATAGTTTTGCTCAGTGTAAGGTAATGTAGGAACAATACAAACTGCAGGCTGACATCTTTCCTTTTTCGATATCCCAAAAGATCGAAAACCTAAAAAAACAACATTAGAAATCGTGCGGTTGCAAAATAAAGTTGCCCAAACCCGGACAGAAATTCGAAATTGGGGGTAGGTAAGGTCCGCTAAAAAACTTGTTTGCCCCCCCCCCCCCCAAAAAAAAAACGACCGGCTGGATCCGCCCTTGGCACCACGTATTTGTATCTCAGAAACTACTTCCCTGATCGAGTTGAAATTCACCATACATCTCCTTTGCGTTCGCTCGTTCATCGCCAACTACGGTGCCTGACTGGTTCGGTAAAAAAAAAGTTATGGAAGAAAAATGACCAATGACCTCAGAGTGAATAGATTTGACCTCGTTGAGGTCACAGGATAAAATACCACATGGAGAGAGAGCATTTGCGCCCCCCCCCCCCCGCAACGTGCCGGGGGAGGGACTTTAGACGCCCCCGGGTTTTTCGAGGATGGTGGAAAACGGCGGTGTGCAGCGCCGCGGTTTTTAGCATAGCTGTTTGGGCATCCATTGTTCACATTATGTTTGAAAAAAATGCCTCGGGTCATCTCAGGTCAGGTCACCAGACCAGGTCACGTGACCCCAACTAAAAAAAAAATGTGGTCACACCACAGCCACAGTTTTTGGCTGATTGAGATCGAACTTACAGGATTTCATAAGATCATAGGTACCTACAATTAGTCTATCTCGGATTTGTATATCGGTGGCCTAAGGTCGGGTCAAATTCGTGACCTACCTATTATAAGTCAATGGGGAAATATTAAAATGCTTCCTATTATGAGGATACGCACGATATCAGCCCAATTCCTTCTGGATCATGTTTTCATAGGACATTCTTGAAGACCCAGGTGCAATTTCGTTTAGTGACCACTACAGGGTCAGCCGAGGGCATCTGAGGTCACCAACACTTTTTTGTCAATAACTCTCAACAAAACGAAGATAGAGAAGTGACACTGCCACCAATGTGTTTGTCTCGTCAAGGCACGTCTCCCAATGTGCAACATAGTCTAATTGGGTCACCACTTGACCTTGACCTAAGGTCAAATTTATAAGTTGACCTAACCTGGTCATCATGAATATGATTCGAAACGCCTTGACAAGAGAAATACGATGATTTCAAAATTATTGCCTTATCATTTTCAGGTAAAAAGTTATTTGTGAAAACTCTTTTGTTATTTTTGTTTACATTTGATGAGGTTTGGAGCCTAAACTATTGGCTTGAGCTCAAATCTGAGGACACATCGGCGATTGCATTTCCAAGACTTTTCCATTGTTTTTTTTCCGTTGTTCTTAGCTAGCATAGTTCCTGAGATATCTGGAGGTTTCTAGAGAGAAGTCCTGAAACTGGCAAATTTGACCCTTGATGACCTCTGGTGACCTGAATATTGACCTGATAAGCAAAATGTTCAAATAGATTCAAAATGCTTTTTTACAAGATTTCGAACGATGTTTTCAAATTCGGTCTAGGTCTTATAGGAGCCGAGTTCGATGGGGGCGTCGAAACGCCCCCCCCCCCCCCCGCACGGCGAAGGTGGCGTCGAGCACCGGCACGGCGCGGGTTAAAGTTAACTTTTCTTAGTAAAAGTTGCTTAGATTCTATATCAGGAAATGTGTCAGTCTTGCGCCGATTTCAGGCGGTTTGGGGGGGGGGACAATTGCCCATTTTGCCCAACCGTAGATCCGCCACGGGATCTTTGTATTTTGCAAAAGATGCGGGACTCTGGTGAAAATTGGGCAAATTTAGCCATTTCCTGTGGATTTATGTGTATTTTCATGTTTCCCCAATGACTTATAATTGGGAGGTCATAAAATAGACTTCACATTAAGTCACCGATATAAAAATCATCCGAAATAGCAGAATTGTAGGTGTTTATGACCTGATTAAATCCTGTGAGTATCTAACTGATCGGTCAAACAATGTGGCTGCGGCACGACCTTAAATTTTTTGGAGGTGGGATCACGAGACTTGACTTAGTGACGTGACCCGAGGAGACCCGAGGTAAACAAAGTCACAGGATTTGGGCAATTGATAGGCAAGCAGTTGTACCAAAAATGGATGCGCGAAATTGCGTCGTTTTCCGCTATTTAAAAAAAAACTAAGGTGGGATGGCATCCGCTCCCACTGGCGGATCAAGGGGGCGGACATCAGAGGCAAATGCCCCCCCCCGCGCGTTCCCTGCACTGAACGTGAGAAACAATGACCTTAGGAGAAAACTTCATCAAAACTGAAGTTTTTCTTCTCTCAAACGATTAAATTTGAAGTTGTTATGTATCCCTGGCTTTCAATGATAGACAAAACAGCGCACCTGATGCAGTTCAAGCAGCCCCGGTGACACGCGCCCCGCTGGGGGGGGGGCAGAATCTACCCCTCTCGGATTTTCTCAATAACTTTAAAACTGTGATAGATATCAACGTCAAACTTGTAGCACCTTATACTGCACTAATTCTACGTCTTCTCACCAAATTGCAATGAAATTTATGTAGTGTTTTGGGAGATATTAACGTTTTAATGACGTCATGTCATGCAATTTTTGATGGAAAAACAATAAATGTTTGAAAATTCGTAAAATTAGAGTTTCAAAGCAAATTGCAAATAAAAACGCCAAAAGAAAGGAAATTACATTTTCTTCCAAATAGCTTTCTCGTATTTGTGATTTTTGTTTGGTTTTTGACCCCCAAATTTTTTTCCAGGAAAAATGTCCACAAAATATTTTTTGTGAATTCGAAAAGTTAATTTCTTAGGCTCGAATACCAAAATAAGGTGACCGGCCCAAATCCTCGGAGGGAAAAAATGGGGGTATCTTTTTTTCCACAAAAAGATGCCCAAAAAATGGGGGTACCTTTTGCCCCCCCCCCCCCCCCCCCCCGTGGATTTCCCTTAAAATAGACTCTGAAGGAAGCTCAACGGTCAGTGGCGTCCTTTGAGTAGAAAAGCTTGGAAAAGAGTAACCTGAAACTAGATAGTATACATCAGATGGTTTAGGCTCATCTGCTGTGGAATAGTTGTTCGAGTGTAGAACATCCCATTGTTGTTGTTTTTCAACCGAGCGGTTGTACAGCCAGGCTGCTGAAAGGAGAGAGCTACTTCTGCCATTTGGGTCTATAGAGTCGTGCGGGAGCTTCAGGCGACTTAAGTTCCCCAGAAACGCCCTACCTCAGCGCTAGGATTCACTTGGTGCAGCCATTCACTTGGAACGAGCCGTGTGGTGACGGAGAGGAACGAGCCGTGTGGTGACGGAGAGGAACGAGCCGTGTGGTGACGGAGAGGAACGAGCCGTGTGGTGACGGAGAGGAACGAGCCGGGTGGTGACGGAGAGGAACGAGCCGTGTGGTGACGGAGAGGAACGAGCCGTGTGGTGACGGAGAGGAACGAGCCGTGTGGTGACGAAGAGGATCGAGCCGGGTGGTGTCGGAGAAGTTTGCCGAGAAAAATATTGAAATAGGTGTGTGAAGATCAAACGGCTGCATCCGTATGGAAGCTTATTGATAACTTATGTGGCGATTCTGTTGGTATTATTAATTATTTGGGCGTTTATTCAAATTGGAATATTCATAGCGATATATTGTATTTTCACAAATAAGGCAAGGCAGTACCTAGGTATGTACGTGTGTGAAATAAATATATACACTAATTTAGTCATCGTAATACGATTGTATATCAAGTAATTATATTACTGAAATGGTAATCACTGAGGTAAATACAAATAATAAGTTGATTAACTAAAACAAAGGTCGACTCCATGCCCATAAACTTGTTTTCTGTCCTGTTTGTCATGCATTGCTTTTATGAGCTACCCTGGTTGGGTCGCCGGGTCGGTCTATGGTGAAAACTGGCACCTCTGCAGCACAACATGGTCTGCCGACGTATTCGATACGAGTCGCGACTTGAGCTCCTCACATGCCGATAGCAAAGTCATTAGCTCATTCACGGGGACGATAGTTTGGTAAATGTGCGGGTGTTAGATCAAAGTTGGAACGAATCCGACGTTGCCACTGCAAAATGGGCTGTTTTAATACGCCGTCCACCAAAATACTGCAACTGGAAATGCCACTCACACGCTGGCGAGCAGCGACATGCAGGCAAATAGTGAACAAATGACCTTGTCTGTTGGTAATATACTGGCTTGTTGGTTGATAATGTTGTTGAGATGGTGTGTGCGTGTGTGGGTTTGAATGAGTGTGTTCTAACACTAATATGACATTTCTGTTTATATGACTGAGCTCATGTATTAGCCATTACGTGCGTTGGTGGTGGTAGCGTTTGCATGCGTTGTGTCACGACAAACAAATTAATAGCTAAATGTGACACATTCTATCATAAAGAAAAATGGTTGATGTTCTAGCTGTCGCTTAGGTAGGTTGTGTGTACTTGATAAGCACGTACATGCAAAACAAATATATGTTTGCACCTCTGTCATGTGTAATGTATCGAGCGTCGTATGTCGGTGTGTCGGTGTGTCGGTGTGTCGGTGTGTCGGTGTGTCGGTGTGTCGGTGTGTCTGTGTCTGTGTGTATGTGTGTCGGTGTGTCGGTGTGTCGGTGTGTCTGTGTGTTGGTGTGTCTGTGTGTCGGTGTGTCGGTGTGTTGGTATGTCGGTGTCTGTGTGTCGGTATGTCGGTGTGTTGGTATGTCGGTGTGTTGGTGTCGGTGTGTCGGTGTGTCGGTGTGTCGGTGTGTCGGTGTGTTGGTGTGTCTGTGTGTCGGTGTGTCTGTGTGTTGGTGTGTCTGTGTGTCGGTGTGTCGGTGTGTTGGTATGTCGGTGTCTGTGTGTCGGTATGTCGGTGTGTTGGTATGTCGGTGTGTTGGTGTCTGTGTGTCGGTGTGTCGGTGTGTCGGTGTGTCGGTGTGCCGGTGTGTCTGTGTATGTGTGTCGGTGTGTCGGTGTGTCTGTGTGTCGGTGTGTCGGTGTGTATGTGTGTCTGTGTATGTGTGTCGGTGTGTCGGTGTGTCGGTGTGGCGGTGTGGCGGTATGTCGGTGTGTCGGTGTGTCGGTGTGTCGGTGTGTCGGTGTATGTGTGTCGGTGTGTCGGTGTATGTGTGTCGGTGTGTCTGTGTGTATGTGTGTCTGTGTGTCTGTGTGTCTGTGTGTCGGTGTGTCGGTGTGTCAGTGTGTCGGTGTGTCGGTGTGTCGGTGCGTCGGTATATGTGTGTCGGTGTGTCAGTGTCTGTGTGTATGTGTGTATGTGTGTATGTGTGTCTGTGTGTGTGTGTGTGTCGGTGTGTCGGTGTGTCGGTGTGTCGGTGTGTATGTGTGTCTGTGTGTATGTGTGTCTGTGTGTCGGTGTGTCGGTGTGTCGGTATATGTGTGTCGGTGTGTCAGTGTCTGTGTGTATGTGTGTATGTGTGTATGTGTGTATGTGTGTCTGTGTGTATGTGTGTCGGTGTGTCTGTGTGTCGGTGTGTCGGTGTGTATGTGTGTCTGTGTCGGTGTGTCTGTGTCGGTGTATCTGTGTCGGTGTGTCTGTGTCGGTATGTATGTGTGTCTGTGTATATGTGTATCTGTGTGTCTGTGTGTCGGTGTGTCAGTGTCTGTGTGTATGTGTGTATGTGTGTATGTGTGTATGTGTGTCTGTGTGTGTGTGTGTCGGTGTGTCGGTGTGTCGGTGTGTCGGTGTGTATGTGTGTCTGTGTGTATGTGTGTCTGTGTGTCGGTGTGTCGGTGTGTCGGTATATGTGTGTCGGTGTGTCAGTGTCTGTGTGTATGTGTGTATGTGTGTATGTGTGTCTGTGTGTATGTGTGTCGGTGTGTCTGTGTGTCGGTGTGTCGGTGTGTATGTGTGTCTGTGTCGGTGTGTCTGTGTCGGTGTATCTGTGTCGGTGTGTCTGTGTCGGTATGTATGTGTGTCTGTGTATATGTGTATCTGTGTGTCTGTGTGTCTGTGTGTCGGTGTGTATGTGTGTCGGTGTGTTTGTGTCGGTGTGTCAGTGTCTGTGTGTCGGTGTGTCTGTGTGTCGGTGTGTCTGTGTGTCGGTGTGTCGGTGTGTATGTGTGTCTGTGTGTATGTGTGTCTGTGTGTCGGTGTGTCGGTGTGTCTGTGTGTCTGTGTGTCTGTGTGTCTGTGTGTCTGTGTGTCTGTGTGTCTGTATGTCTGTGTGTCAGTGTGTCAGTGTGTCTGTGTGTCTGTGTGTCTGTGTGTCTGTGTCGGTGTGTCGGTGTCGTGAGTCGTGAGTCATGAGTCGTGAGTCATGAGTCATTAGTCATGAGTCATGAGTCGTGAGTCGTGAGTCGTGAGTCGTGAGTCGTGAGTCGTGAGTCGTGAGTCGTGAGTCGTGAATCGTGAGTCGTGAGGCGTGAGTCGTGAGTCGTGAGTCGTGAGTCGTGAGTCGTGAGTCGTGAGTCGTGAGTAGTGAGTCGTGAGTCGTGAGTCGTGAGTCGTGAGTCGTGAGTCGTGAGTCATGAGTCGTGAGTCGTGAGTCGTGATTCGTGAGTCGTGATTCGTGATGTGTGATTCGTGATTCGTGAGTCGTGAGTCGTGAGTCGTGAGTTGACACCGCTCCGCCCTGTGCCCCAGACCTCTGAAGGTGCAGTGTGGTGCTGCGCGGTCCCGGGTAATGTGTCCAGCCTCTGACAGCGGTATGACCTGTCCCCAGGCCCCCCGGAGGCGGTGCGTGGCTGCCTGGTGGCCAACCAGACGGACGTGTCGTTTATGGTCAGCTGCTCGGCCGGCTTTGACGGCGGCCTCCAGCAGCTGTTCGCGCTGGAGCTGTTCGGACGCGAGCGGCGACTCAAGCTGAACACCAGCCGCGAGCAGCCCCACTTCAGTATCGCCGGACTCGCGTCAGGTTAGCTACCATGTGCCTGGCCTCTAAACAGTTGTCAGGTCGACATGCCGCTGAGCCTATACTAACGCGGCTGCCATGCAAAGGGCCACAACTTTGTCTCGGCGTCACTGCACTAGATCGCGTTTTACGCGGAACCGTCGCGTACGTCACACACAATGCAATGAGACCATGACCCCGGTATTAATATGGATTGACCGCGAGGCCATAGCGCGTCGCGCTGAGGCACGTGGTGAGTACCACTCGCATTTGGCGTAAGCCGGCGAGATACAAGAGCGTTGCCGGTCCGATGACCTCAGATCCCCGGTAACATCCGATGAGGGCGCCGGGCCGTGGGGACTTATTCAGGGGTGACGCGCTGAGCGGGCCCGGCGCCGCGCCTAATCCGCCATCAGCTGCCCAGATCTGGACTAATCAACAGTGACCGTCAGTGGACGGGGCCACGGAGGCCACGGAGGCCACGGAGGCCACGGAGGCCACGGAGGCCACGGAGGCCACGGAGGCCACGGAGGCCACGGAGGCCGCGGAGGCCACGGAGGCCACGGAGGCCACGGAGGCCACGGAGGCCACGGAGGCCACGGAGGCCGCGCGCCGCCACACCGTCGCTGGGTAGAGCGCTGTCCTGGGTCCAGAGTCGGTCCATGTCGCGGGCGATGACCTCGTGTATTGCGTGCAACGCCAACGACTGCGGTTATTAGTGCCTGGCCGCCAGTATTGACGAAAGGCTCCTTCCCTCCTTCCTTACAACCAGTGGGCGTGCACCGTTGGACAGTGAGAACCGTAGATACGCATACAGGTGCACAAGCTGCTGCGTGTAGATACGCACATGTGCGTAAAAACGCTCCCACTCGCACCGTATTCACATTCACACTGGCCTCGACACACAACAGCAGGGTAATTAGCCTTTGTTGCGTGGGGGTGGCGGTGGCGACGTTAGTGGCGCGTGTATTGTACGATACCAGGAACAGGTCTCACGCGTACGGACATCGGTTTTCCACCAATCCGCTTCGGTCATTGGCCTCAGCGCTCGCCGCCAGCGTGGAAGCGAAGCGAATCCCGCCAGCGTGGAAGCGAAGCGAATCCCGCCAGCGTGGAAGCGACCCGTGTCGTCGACATCACAGGGGCTGCAAAGCTCTGCGGCTGCGTTCATGTGCATGTGAATTAAATGAGCGTGCCGATGTGCGGTTTGTGCGGTACCAGATGTGCGGTTTGTGCGGATGTGCGGTTTGTTCGTGTTTGCTGACCGGAATCTGTCCCACAGGTGTCCAGTACACGGCGCTGGTGTACGCCTTCAACCAGAAGGGCCCCAGTCCGCGGGTGCGGATCGCTGTGGCCACGCAAATGGCAGCCGAACAGAGAACGGGAAAGTCCACACAGGGTACGTACTCGCTGCTCATCTCACGAGAGATGTAGCTTAGAAGCAATGCCGACTCCTAAGCAGGCTCTGACACAAGCTATATACATTGATCACTCCAATGAAATTATACCTTTCAGCCACTCCAATGCAATAATGCCTCTAGACCACTACAATGAAATAATACCACCTGACCATGCGGGAAGACAAGGATGATTGTGACGTATTCGTGCTGCATGTCTTTAAACGGAAGCATCTCCCGCGGATTGCACAGATTCGCACAGCCGGTTCTTGGCCTGTGTGACGGCTTCCGCCCCCCGTCCACGACCGCCGCCCCCGCCCCCGCCCCCGCCGGCGGTGTGTCTGGGGGTGGCGGGGCGCCGGGGCAATCGATGTGGTGCGAGCGATTCGGAACAGTGCCTTGCCAAAGGCCACACCTTGTGAGCGTACTGTGGCCGAATGGCTTGAGTATCGCGACGTATCGAGCTGGGACCGCCCGCGGCGGCTCGATGCTGAGGTTACGCTTTGATTGGTGAAGCTGTTTACAGCTGCGGGAAGTTGATACAGCTGGTGTTATTTGGCAGTATAGGATCGGCACGGTTACAGGCGTGCAGCTCTTTAAAATGACAGATACAAATGTCACAGGCACACAACTGCAAACGATTGCACATTGTGCATTGAATTGGTAGGTGTTCTTCCGCCATCTGAATATCAATATTTGTATCATGGATCTAGACGTTACGAGCTGTTCTGGTTGTGTTTGAAGATATTGAATATTTTTACCAATAACTAACTTTATTTGCTGCATGTAGGTATTCGCGTATCCGCATTTTCTCAACATATTGCAGATAAACTTTGAGTCTGTTCTGCAGTAGAGAACAGACTCAAAGTTTTGTCAGTGTATTTCCACGCGATTCGGTAAAGCGGTGCAATCCATCACGGTCATTATTACTATACCTGCTGCATCGCCGACCTCACCAACATTAAATAATTACCCTTCGTTTATTCACGTCAATGAAATAAACACACTGACACACTAAATAATGCGAGCTGTATAATTATTGTACAAGACAAATCACGCCTCTCCAAAGCAAATGAGGTGCACACCTTTCCATTGATATTATAGATAACGTGGCATACTTTGCCTATGGAGGATATCACGTATTACTACTGCAACAGTCACAGACTGACTGCATACAAATTTAATTTTGTCCTTTGCGTTCGTCAGTGTCAGAGAAGTAAATGGCAGGTTGCTATTCTTGGACAGCATACGAGCGTATCTATTAGTGGTGCCAATCGGTACAATTATTTTCGGAATTCCGAATTTGTCCGAAGACCGATTCGGTTTTCGGACGGACATAAGCATATTTCTTTGGAAAATTTCGGACATCCAATGCCCAAGGATGGCTTGTCGCGAAAATCACTTACTTTTTTAATAAAAAAGAAATTGTGCTACATGGGTAATTAATTTTCATATCAAACACTTTTTCTGCTTTCGGTCAAATTTCGGACAAACAATGATTTTCGGGAGGTTTCGGACGGACAGCTGACCATGGTCTTGAACATCGGTCGGACATTGGACGAATATTTTCTGCAACTGGCACCACTAGTATCTATCATACCACATGTTTATTAATGTCTATAATCCTAAACTGGAGTTAATCGACCCATATTTGCATACATAATGAAGACAACGGATGCCAAATTCATAGTGTACATCTCAAACATTGTAGCAAATTGAGCATCATCAAATGAAATATATATGCAACTACCTTGTATCATTGCCCGCATGGAACGTATGAAACATTGTTTTGCAATGATATATCTAATGCCTGACTTCACTTTACAGTCATAAATGTCGGAAAGTAATGTTTGTCATCGCTCCTCGGTACCTCGGTACCACACAGGGCGTCTCATTGCGTCTCATATACCCTATACATAAAACCTTTGAATATTATTATCTTGCAGCAAATAATACCATATAACCAGTACTGCGACATCATTGGGTCGGGGACCGAGCGGGCTGTTCTTAAACGTCATTTCCTAATGTGGGAGTGCAATTAAAGCTTTGCTTTGAGTTAAACAGACAGGACATCCCAGGGACGGAGACACCGGTAGCCGCCTTTCGCCGGCCGCAGGCGGTCACGTGACCGGGCGGGTCAGCCGGGGCTGGCCAAGCGCTGACTGGTGGGTCGCGGCCGTAAGCTGCGCAACCACCACCATATGGGAGATAGGGTTGTGCGTTGGCGCGCGCTGCTCGTACAAATATTCTGAATTTCTGAAAATGTATATTGTCAGGTTTAGGACTAAACCTGACAATATACATTTTCAGAAATTCAGAATATTTGTACGGCATGACCTTATTTGTGTGAAAAGTTTCAGCCACATCAAGCGAGTAGTTTCGAAGAAATAACCTGAAAACCATGGCTACGGTCCTAACCTAACCGGCCGCAGGCGGTCACGTGACCGGGCGGGTCAGCCGGGGCTGGCCAAGCGCTGACTGGTGGGTCGCGGCCGTAAGCTGCGCAACCACCACCATATGGGAGATAGGGTTGTGCGTTGGCGCGCGCTGCTCGTACAAATATTCTGAATTTCTGAAAATGTATATTGTCAGGTTTAGGACTAAACCTGACAATATACATTTTCAGAAATTCAGAATATTTGTACGGCATGACCTTATTTGTGTGAAAAGTTTCAGCCACATCAAGCGAGTAGTTTCGAAGAAATAACCTGAAAACCATGGCTACGGTCGGGCCGCTCATACGTAGATTTTCTCTCTGGTTGATCACATGTTTTTCCTATCAACATGTGTTGAAAACGGAAATTAAAATAAAGTTTCGAGGTGGATTCTGCCAGACGAAGACAAATAAAACACTGTGCAAATGCTAAGTTTGTCTGCCGTCTGTGTGTTTCAGGCTCGATGGCGGAGCGGCGTCCGAATGTGGACTGGACACCGCTGGTGGGCGTCATCGCCGGCGCCTCGCTGGCCGTGTTGGCCTGCGTGCTGGCCGTCATACTGATGGTCCGCCGACGCGCCGGCCGGTCCGTCAAGTCGCCCGCCAAGTCGGCCGCCGGCCTGTCCGAGTGTGACGATAACAACCCAGACGTGGTGCCGTCCCTCTCAGGTATGCAGCGCCCGCCGCCCGCCCGCCCCGCCGCCCCGCCGCCCCGCCGCCCCGCCGCCCCGCCACCCCGCCGCTCCGCCATGACGGATGGCCCGACGGCCGCTCAGGCTGATTCTCGGATGAGTTCTGAGTTGTGCCGCCGCCGCCATCGCGGAAAAGCTTCGGTCGGAATAGTTCCGACGGTCCACCACCGCGGAGTGCGACGGTGGTCTTAATGTAAATGTCCCGTAAAGGATTTGGCGGTCTATTAGTCAATTTGGAGGCTCAGGGAAAGTCCTCTACAAGCTGAGTTATTGGGTTAGATGACCTGTGGTAGCCGCCCTTTAACGGAAGCAGGCCTCCGTAGGCCGTCCTGTGAGGTAGGCTGTCCCGCAGTGTCTGTCCTGTGAGGTAGGCTGTCCCGCAGTGTATGTCCTGTGAGGTAGGCTGTCCCGCAGTGTCTGTCCTGTGAGGTAGGCTGTCCCGCAGTGTCTGTCCTGTGAGATAGGCTGTCCCGCAGTGTCTGTCCTGTGAGGTAGGCAGACCCGCAGTGTCTGTCCTGTGAGGTAGGCAGACCCGCAGTGTCTGTCCTGTGAGGTAGGCATACCCGCATTGTCTGTCCTGTGAGGTAGGCAGACCCGCATTGTCTGTCCTGGGAGGTAGGCTGTCCCGCATTGTCTATCCTGTGAGGTAGGCAGACCCGCAGTGTCTGTCCTGTGAGGTAGGCAGACCCGCAGTGTCTGTCCTGTGAGGTAGGCAGACCCGCAGTGTCTGCCCTGTGCGGTAGGCAGACCCGCAGTGTCTGTCCTGTGAGGTAGGCAGACCCGCAGTGTCTGTCCTGTGAGGTAGGCATACCCGCATTGTTTGTCCTGTGAGGTAGGCAGACCTGTAGTGCATAAAAGTCGGAAGTGGTGTTGCAGTGGTGGCAGCTGCCACACCAACTTTGGAACTGGTGTGGCTGTGCCACACCAACTTTCCAGTCGCCCATATACATATATTCAGGTCTCCGAAATCCAAGCAAATATATGTACGAACGCGATTTGTAGATGGTGCATGGTAGCCTTGGATTCTGACGGGAATCCATGTATTTATATTGTTTCCCAGGTAACCTGAGTCAGGTATTTCCCAGTTTCAACGATCATTACTACTTTTTTTTTTAATCACATGAATCCTTGTTATAGGTACACGAGCTTGTGCGGTGCCGCGAAAGAAGCGTCGTGACATTTCCAGTGTTATGTTGGACCTTACTGATGGTATGATGGTCTGATGGTTTACCCTGATGGTTTAACCCGCGCACTGCAGGGGTTTTGCGCCGAACACGAACTGCAGGGGGTTGATTTCCGCCCCCCCCCCCTGATATCTCGAAAACTACGCAACGTAGCGAAAAGCAGGAAAAGGCATTTAATAGCTTCATACATTTTCTATCGAAAATATTTCAGTGTTTTTTAAGTCAGATCAAAATTGAGGTCACCAGAGGTCATCAAAGGTCAAATTTTCCATTTTTTCCTGTTTTAGGACATCGCTCAAGAAATTCCCATATATCTCAGAAACGATGATAGTTAGAAACAAACAGAAAAAAGAAAACGCCAGCTAGTTAATTTTTTCATCGCTAAGGTGTCCTCAGATTTGATTTCAGGTCAATATTTGAGGTTCCAGAGGTCAAAAAGAAAAAAATCCGTTTTTTGCTAAA
The DNA here is from genome assembly GCA_036785665.1 of Chirona hameri. NCBI lineage: Eukaryota > Metazoa > Arthropoda > Thecostraca > Balanomorpha > Balanidae > Chirona > Chirona hameri. The sequence continues at coordinate 15,050 of JAXIVJ010016085.1, forward strand.
TCGTTTTTTGCTATTAACCTTTTGCTTAATAAAGATAACGGAAAACTGTTTACGCCATTGTGTTTATCTTGTCAAGGCGCTTTGAATGACATATATGGTGACCTTGTTAAGTCAACTTAACAATTTGACCTAAGGTCAAGGTCAAGTGGTGACCCAAGTAGGGCATGTTGCATATGGGAAGACGTGTCTCGACGAGTAAAACACATTGATGTCTGTTTTACTTCTCTATCTTCATTATGTCGAGAGTTATTGACAACAAAGTGATGGTGACCTCGCATGACCTCAAATGACCCAATAGGGGTCACTGAACGAAACCTACACTTGGATCATCAAGAATATCCTATAATAACATGATCCAGAAGTAATTGGACTAGTACCATGCATATCCTTGAAATAGGAAGCATTTGTATATTTCCCCAGTGACCCAGTATGGGGAGGTTACGAAATTGACCTGACCTTAGGTCACCGATATCAAAATTCCGAGTTATAAGAATTGTAAGTACTGATTCCCTCATGACATCCTGTAAGTTTCAACCTGATCGGTGAAAAACTATGGCTTTGGCACAACTGCAAACATTTTTGGTGGTGGGGTCACTTGACCTGGTCTGGTGCCCTGACTTGAGATGACCCGAGCATATTTATTTTCTCAAAGTGTGCGCAATTGATGTCCTAACAGGTGTATCAAAACCCGGCGGCGCTGCGCGCCGCCGTTTTTTTCGCTATCTTTGAAAAACCTGAGGGGGGCGGAAATCAACCCCCCCCCCTGCAGTGCGCGGGTTAATCGTTTTTCCTGAAGTTCTCATCGTCTGATATGGCCTACCCTTATGGTCTGACGGCATGCATTATGGTCTGATGGTTACATAATCATGATCATTGGTGGCGGAACGGTGGGGGAGGGTGCACCGGGGCACGGTGCCCCCTAAAATTGGAAAATTAATACACTAACCCTATGTCGTTGACTAGAAATAACTGGCTCAGAATTGGGCTGGTGCCCCCTTAATTAACTGACAAATTTCCGCCGCTACCGCTCATGATCGTTGGAGAGAGCATATTCCCAGCAACCACGCCCAAGTGGGCCCAAGTGGGATTTTGGTGGGCAAGGTGGACTAAGCTAGTAGCTGGGCAAGAAGGAGGGCTGGAGGTGGGTCCCACTTGGGATGCCCAAGATTAAACTTTTAATTGTAATAAGTTTTTTAATGAATTAACTGCACCAAAATGGTCTGCCGTCTTCTAAACATTTTTAATATAAAAACAGTTATTTGATTGGTGGGTTTATGCTGAGCCAGTGTTCGGAAAACCATAAATTTGGGTGGAAAATGACACCTAAATGAAATCTAGTTCACCTCGCAAAAACATCTTCAAGCTGGGTTTTCACCTCCCGTAGTCATGAATTCGAATGTCGGGTCACCATTGTGTGTGAATCAACACCATAATTTAAACTGATATTTAATTTAGTATACATACATGTCATTTTAAAGAAAAGACAGCAGACTTTAAAAACACATGAAATACCGTGAACAAACATGCATAAATACTTGGTTACCTTGGCAGAGGAATATCGTGAAAATACGTTGTGTTACATACGGTTCGTAATTTAGTAGCCTCGTAAAAAGTGAGGTAAAGTACAGGTGGTTGGCTGAGTGGATTAAAATGCTGCTGTCAGAATATATGTAATGGATTAAAATACTGCTCTGTCGGGTTAAGGCTGCTGTGCACAAGGGCGGATCCATAATGGGTGGTTTGGGTCAGTTGGGGGGAGGGGGGCAAATCCCAAAAAGTATCACACAATTCTGAAAACTCATCGTATTTCGCTTGCTTGTGCATCGATAACTGATTAAAAACAAACTTTTCTTAGTAAAAGTTGCGTAGATTTATATTACCTCAGGAAATGTGTCAAATTTGCGCCGATTTCAAGTGGTTTGGGGGGGGGCATGGCCCTGTGCCCCCCCCCCCCCCCCCCCTCTGGAGCCTCCCATAGCTGTGCAGACTGCTTTTTCACATTTGAGAATTTGGAAATAGGCCATTTGGGAGTTGGCCATCTTCGTGGTGTAAAGATTATGTCACTGTTATACGTCTGATGTGTAGGTATCCTAAAAATCTACGGATATGGCTGTTGTCATTGTTTTACATACATGTGATTTTGCCTCTCCAGCTACCAGACTATTGCACCATCAAAGGCGCAAACAGGGGGTCCCAGGATCCGGGACCCCCTTTTCAGAGACAAAGTGCACGTTTTCCGTACTCTTTTCAGAAGGAAAAAATGGCACAGGACCACCCTTTTCGACCCGGGACCCCCTTTGAAAATTCCTGGTTGCGCACCTGTGCACCATTGCCCTAGCCTTTGTCACATCAACTTGAATTAGGTTCCTACGCCCCTGCCGTAGTGTGTGTCCTGCAGGACACAACTCACATGTGAGGTAGGCAGACCCGCAGTGTCTGTCCTGTGAGTTAGGCAGACCCGCAGTGTCTGTCCTGTGAGGTAGGCAGACCCGCATTGTCTGTCCTGTGAGGTAGACTGTCCCGCATTGCCGGTCCTGTGAGGTAGGCTGTCCCGCATTGTCTGTCCTGTGAGGTAGGCAGGCCCGCATTGATTGATGTGTATGTAAAGAAATCGATTCTCAGCTTTACAAGGGCGGATCTAGCCGTGGGTCCCCCTGGATCCGCCTTTGCAGCTTTATAATTCGTAATGCATGCATGCATACATGCAAGCATCCGGTTCGGTTGTACGGAAGTCAGTTTACTCGCCCCACGCTAAAATCCTCGGCGTTATGGTAGATTCAGCCCTATCCTGGGAGAAGCAAATTTCGCAGGTCACTCGCCGGTGCTATTGCGTTCTCGTCGGATTATCAAAATGTAGGCACAAAATTCCGCGAGAAACAAAAAAGCTTCTAGTACAGGCCTTAGTTTTCCCTCACATTCAGTACTGCCTAACAGGATAGAGAGGGTGTAACGTGACTCAAAACAGACGAATTTTATATAAAAAATCAACTTTGGAGCCTGCATAGTGTAAGGCCAACACCGACGAGATCACATTACTCCCACCCTGCAGGCCCTGGGCTGGCCGAGATTCGAGGAGATGATCGAGTCTTGAGACCTGGCCATGGTGAAGCGGCTGCTCTCCGAAACAGGTCCACCTGCTCTAGCTGACTGCCTGACTCGCCGTGCCATTGTTTCGAGTAGACAGACGCGAGGAACTGAGGCAGGGATGCTGGAGCTGCCTAGAATCAGGACCGAGGCAGCAAGGCGCAGCTTTCCCTATAGGCCGTGATGACGTGAAATGAACGCATACAAATTGCTAGTCAGCAGTAGCATGCTCGTTGTCTATCTAGGTTTTCTTTTAATACTCATTGGCTCATCATGTTTTGAATGTTATTTAGCGATTGTATTTTGTGTGTTGTTTTTTATGTGCAGTATCAGCGTGTTGTGTTTTTACTTTAGTGTGTATACGGCATTGTGATTATATCGATTTTACATGGTTAGATTTTATGAAATGTCATTGATGCGAGGGTTGAAAAGCCAAACACTGGAGACCTCAATAAAATACTATATCTATACTGAATATACACGAACAAGGTACAAGCCTTAATTTATCATTAACAAACCTAAGTACCATCACCAATAAGTGCGCATAAAATACAATTGCGCATTGCGCAGGATATATGCTATCCGCATTGGGACACAAACATGCATTGGGACACAAACATGCAAACAACCGCGGCAGAGACCCGATTGGGACACAAACATGCAAACAACCGCGGCAGAGACCCGATTGAGAGTTGTGCATTTATCCAGAGCTGGCACTGTTAATGTAGAATAGATGTTGATAATTGCAACAAATGTCGGATCCTGCCTGCGGTAGTGGCATGGTGAATTTCTGTGTGTTATTCACACGTCTTGCAAGCACTGTTATGATTCCCACAAGCATTTATCAGATTATGCACTATGCAGAATATTATGGTTCCCACCGTTATGGTTCCCACAAGCATTTCTCAGATGTATGCAGAATATTATGGCTCCCACCGTCACTAGCGGATCCAAAGGGGGGGCAAAGCAGCCATGGCCCCCAAAACGCCTGAAATCTGCGCAAAATTGACACATTTCCTGATTAGAAGAAAATCTAAGCAACTTTTACTAAGGAAAGTTTGTGTTAAATCAGCTATCAATGCATAAGCAAGCGACATCTGATAAGTTTGTATAATTGTGTGAGACTTTTTGGAATTTACTCCCCCCCCCCCCCCAACCACCCGTGCCCTCACCACCGCTGGATCCGCCAATGCCCACCGTTATGGTTCCCAGAAACATTTATCAGATGTATGCAGCATTTGTCGTACCTACTTCTGCATAAGCGGTTGAGATATGAGAAGAATGCAATGAAGTCATATGGTGATTTGTTTTTACAAATGCTAATGCATCACCATTTTTTCTGACCAGTTGAATTTCACTTTGCTGGCATGCATCTGACTTTATGAAACCTGTTAATATTGAATGCTTAATTACATATAATTTTTTTTCAGGAAGCGCAATGCAGTGCCAGAGATCGTATGCAGATAGTAATGCTATTTTACTTCACATTCTTTCATTAATCTGCTCAGGTCTTCCGTTTCGTTTGCATATCATAATTTTCGTACGAAATGGGCTTCTTCTCCACAGCGACCAGGCTAAGTGTGATAAACGCGCCACCTCCATCTTCCTTTGCACGTCCCTCCCGAGCAGCGGGTAATATTTTATTCATTATTTGCAGAACAGTTTCAGTCTGAACCGATAAACTTTCTGACTCACTCTCATAGCCTGAAGAAGCCTGTTTTGACTCTTGGGACAGGCGTGCTGGAATAGTATGCAAAAGGCAATTACACGTCCCCTTTGGAGGATCTTTCTCGGCAGAAATGCCGTTACTGCGCCCATTCTCGACAACTGCCAGAATTTCAAGCCGGCCATTCAGCTGTTTTCGAGCCCTCCGTAAATGTAACTGGACAGCGGGACAGGGACATCCCCGAGAGACAGTAGAGCAGCCCACCAACACATAAGCCGGCGGTGACAAGACACACAAAAGACTCAGCCGACTGCCTATGTCAGCTAACCTCGCGGTGCTCCAGCTATTCCTGCTGCGCGTCCAGTCCTGTTTCTGCAGGGGCGGTTATCCCATGTAGGCAAGGTAGGCAATGCCTACCCAGTTCGGTAGCCTTCTTCCGATACCGATATTTATTTTCCCTTCTTTTCATTTTTTTTCCTTATTAATTAATATGGTTTTCTGCATCTGAATGGGCCTATCTTGGAGCAAATTTACCAAATTTTCCAAGAAAACTTCCTTCCAAACCATAAATTAAAAGCAAATGTAAGAAAACCCTTGCCTAAGCTTGCCTACCTCGTCCTACCAGATTATCGACCAGCCTGTGTACAAATCTATTGCCGTCCTGCAGTATACAATTTATGTAAGGTAGGCAAATCAACTAGAAAATCGAAAAAAATGCACACCTTTTTAAGCGCAATAACTTCATCAAATAAATATGACTGCAATACCAATTATTATTTTAGGCTCGTAGTAGCTTGCCACATAGGGTTCAATTATTATTTCGAAAATAATATTTCTACCACTTCTCCAGACCAGATCTTTGGCGGTATCTCAGCGTAACAACTAACAGCACGAACCAAGATCGAGCTGAGTTTTCGCCGGGCGCTTCCGTTCCGAAGAAATTCGATGCGGCGTCAACGCGGCAGCAACAAAGGACCTTTGTGACAGGCGCCGCGATGAAAATGTTTCGGGATATTTTTAATGTGGGATCTTTGTCTAATAGTTTAAAAAATCATTTGAAGGGTATATATCATCAAATTATGATATAGTTACATATTACTGCAAGGAGATCGGCGGGTCGTCCAGACTTTTATTACAAATAGGACATTATATTTCGATGCATTTTTTTAGCCGTGTTCTTCACATATAATTAATGATTGTATATGTAGGCTCTGATTGCAGTCGCACAATTATTTTCAACCTGCAGAATTAAGCGTCGAATGAAAAGCCTTACGTGCATATCTCCGTGATAATTCTTGCCTATTTTCAAATTAATTACAAGCGGATGACAGCATATAAACAGGCTGTTTGTAGCGGTGAAGTATTAATCGCGGTGATCTGCATATATTTGAAAACCTACTTTAAAAAAAAAATCACGAAACAGCGCACCCCCTCCTGACTGCCTCACCTACATTTGACCCCTGGCGCCGCCACTGCTGCCTTGCCTACCTAGTATCAAGGGCCCAGCGCCGCCCCTGTGTTTCTTCAACGCCAAGCTAATAAAAAACGAAATTAGATAGAGGGATTCCAAGAAGTGAACGTATGCTGTCTCGAATGAAATATTATTAATATAAAATACAGGTTACTCTTTAGAGTATGGCTATAGACCAAGTCTTACACCAAGTCCTAAATCTGTCGCTGCGTAACTTGCAGTAGAAAACTCTCATTCCGTTAAGTCGTCTTCTCGGGCATAAAGCCCAACTTCAACCAGGCTATTCTTCTTACATAACTTATTCCACGAAGCTGAAGCTGACGAAGCTCTTTCCATTTTCATTAAGGGCCGGCGATGAGTTGGTGCTGCTGCGCATTCCCGGGAGTATGTTCCCGGTACGCACCGACTAGCTCTCTCCTCAGGGACATAGCTGCACTGCTGCGGACTGAAGCAGGCTGTGCGTCTCGGTATACCGAACTAACCGGCCTGCTGCAGGCTCAGCCGGGAGCTCTAACGTCTCGGTATACCTAACTAACCGGCCTGCTGCAGGCTCAGCCGGGAGCTCTGAGCAGTAACACTCACTGACCGGTCAATATCACGGCTCACAGCGCCGCCAAACAAGTTACTGTATATCCTGCTGATAGGTTGTGAGCAGTGCTGGCGTAGGCTGACGCGACTGAAGGACGCTGCGCCCTGTTATGACCTGTTCGATACTTGGCTGTTGGCTCAGCGAAACAGCGGGCAAGGTCGCAGTGAGATGTTGCACTGGTTATCGGTGAACATGACTGTTATTGGACGAGTCAATGGGATATGGACTGTGGACTTCTTGACAAATGTCATTTAAGTCAAGCCTGAAGTAAATTATTACTGGTGTTCACCAAGGGCGGATCCAGAATGGGGCGTTTGGGTCAGTTGGGGGGAGGGGGAGCAAATCCCAAAAAGTTTCACACAATTCTGAAAACTCATCGGATTTCGCTTGCTTGTGCATCGATAATTGATTTAAAACAAACTTTCCTTAGTAAAAGTTGCTTAGATTTTATATTATCTCAGGAAATGTGTCCAATTTGCGCCGATTTCAGGTGGTTTGGGGGGGCATGACCCTCCCCCCCCCCCTCTGGATCCGCCCATGGTGTTCACTTCGTGTATTACCAGCCACGATTATTACAGACACTCGATATGAACAGGTGTAGCGTGGCGGTGGCTGCGCTCACCGTGACAAACACCTACTGTGAATGAGAAGCGTACTCCTGTGTGGCTGGTGACTGTAGCTGCGCTCACCGTGACAAACACCTACTGTGAATGAGAAGCGTACTCCTGTGTGGCTGGTGACGGTAGCTGCGCTCACCGTGACAAACACCTACTGTGAATGAGAAGCGTACTCCTGTGTGGCTGGGAACTGTGGCTGCGCTCACCGTGACAAACACCTACTGTGAATGAGAAGCGTACTCCTGTGTGGCTGGTGACTGTAGGGTTGTTCCGCTGTTGCTGCTCCAGACGGCTGCTCGCTGGGTGACCCGATGGAGGAGCCTCGACTGACGGTGGTACGAGACAACTGTCACACGGAACTCTACAGCCCCCACCCGCTCAACCACGTCAACTTTGCAACGTTTCAGGTGAGTGCTACCTCAGACTGACCTGGATGTGTGAATTATGTAGCCGAAGCTTTTGCTTGATTGCCATTGACAAATGTTTATTTATGGCTACACAATTTAGTGTGATGCAGTGGTTATGGTCCACAGTACTGTTCGTACATACAATAAATTATAGATTCATCATATAGATGCCTCCATAGATGCCTCTTATAGACTGCCTCACTCTCACTGACATCATTCTCTCTGACGTCATTCTCTCTGACTGCATCATCAGTATCACAAATATGCACCCATGCCTGTCTACCAGTACCTTATCATGCATCCAGATATTAGACGAAGTAATCTCTGACGAAGGTTCTGAATAATTCACTGAGCAGCGTGCAGGCAGGTTGTTTCGCCTGTCGACTCTTAACCCGGCATTGACTGGGGTCTCAGCTGAACGCCATTGACTGGGGGGAGGGGGAGGGGGGGGGCGTTAAACGCCCCCCCCCCCTGGATATCTTCCGAACCAATGATCGTAGCGAGACGCACAAGGCGGCATTCTAAAGCTCTCAATGACACCAATCTTAATCATGTTAGAAACAATCAAAGTGAGGTAAAATGTCAGGTCACGGTCAGGTAAAAGGTCAAAATCGCCGTATTTGAGTTTATGAGCCATACTTTCCATCCAAAGCCTTCGATTACGACCATGATCACCCAAAGGGCTGCTAAAGGTATGATACACATCCACCATGAGCTAAAGTGAGAGTGTTGGCCAAGGTCAAGGTCAGGTCACAAAAGGTCACTATGCTCAAAATATCTACGAAAGTCCTGCAACACATGTTTTATGAGTTATATTTCACGTAGAATTCGATAGCGATAGTCATTTTACCACCTGACTTCATTTACGTGAAGTTAATGTCAAGTTCAGGTCAAGTTCAGGTCAATGAAGGTCAAAAATTTGAATTGATAAATATAAATAAAAAAGTATCTGTCTTGATCAGTTTTGTCTAAAAAATACAGCGGTGTCATTTTTGTAAATATATATCTGGTCAATATAAGCCAAAAAACGCAATTTGGAAATATGACGTCATGAGTTACCAATACTTTATATGCCATAAGTCAGTCAAAAATGGAGATATCAGTTTGAAATTTGGTATGCTAGTTGCCTAGGTATGGTTCTCTGACATATCTGTCGGTTTTTGAATATTTTAGTTTTTTGTTGTGATAATTTACCCTCCCTCCCCCCCCCCAAAATGTTCTTTTTAGTTTTGGGGGTTCAAAACTAAAATAAAATAAAATATCTGGGATAGCCAGTTTGTAACGCTTGCAATTTTCTATCTTTTGACGTTTTTCGATTACATTTTGCTTCAAATATGGTATTTGTACGGCCTGGCAAAGTTTAGCTGATTTTGGTGTAAAACTCGTGTGTAGTGACGTCACTAAATTCGCTATAACTCGAGAGAAAGAAAAAATCGACGAAATGTCTTCATTTTTGCACACAAAACGTAACCATGAGTTATAAGAAGGTACCCGAAGTTTCACGTTGATAGCGCTATTAGTTTTTCAGCTATTGCGAAAACTCATCAGGGGGCGTTAAACGCCCCCCCCCCCCGCCAGTCAATGGCAGGTTAACACGCGCAGTGGAGGAGGGGTGACACTTTTGTTCCTCCCCCTCACATGTTTTTCGTGAATAGCTCGAAAACAAAGCGGAGCAGAGTGGTGTTTTTTCCGCGACGTCAAAGCCAATTCAATAGCGGATTGCTTGACTAAAAAAATCGGTTGGTAAATTTTTGAGTTATATGGATTTGCATTCCAAGATGGCGGCCAGAATCGAGGTCGGCGAAGAGATATCTTCGAAACCAACTGTCGGATCTGGATGATTCAAACGCTATTCGATAGCCAATGTTAATGTCCATCCCCGGACAAAACTGTGGACACATTACTGGTGACCTGTGACGTCACAGAGGTTAAATCCCCCAAATTGTGACCTTTGGCCAGATTTGACCTTCGTGACCTCGTTTTACCTTGAAGATACTGACCTAAGGTTACGAAAATTTAAGAAAATGTAGATCATCATACCACCTACCTACCCTGTAAGTTTGATCGTTCTAGCTCTCACACTTTTGGAGATCTTCGGGAGGGGGGCACCCCCCCCCCCCCCCCTCTACTGCGTGTTAGTGGTATACCCCTCTCCACTGGACGTGTTAAGTTTCATTATTGACCATCACACGTTAGCTGAAATGATATCGCGTACTACACTTAACAAAACGTCAGCGATCTCGCTAAAACCCTAAGCTTCCTACGAACGGTATTTGCCCAAGTGATTAAACAGCGCAGTTGACACCACGGTGACGCGTGCGTGCGCTCATCACTTTCATCCATGACGTGCACGTCACTCCGGGGCCCGGAGGGATCACGGGCTCGTGACCTAGTGACACTCCCCTCCCTCCTTCTCGCTTTGTGACCACCGCAGCTTACAAACCTCCCCTGCAACTTAATTCCCGGCTAGAATGTCGTGTTTGTGTTTGTGTTTCATTGTTCGTGTCCAGCGGTGCATGCCTGTTGACTTAAGTAAGAAGCTTTGAATGGTTGGATTCCTGTGAACAGAGCTTTTCGGCGATAGAAGGGCTTGTTGCGCGGACCATGGCCCCTACCCATCCGATCACGTAATTCAAGTTCACTAGTAGGATCTAGTGACGGAACTTGTTACGTGACTTAAAGTCAAAGCGCGGTCCTCCCAGCCCCTGGTGTCAACCAACCTCTTTTTACGGCTGCTGCTACTGACCGCAGGCCATCTCAGTCAGGAGAAAACATCGAGCGCCGAAGCGACTCGAACTCACACTCCTTCACAAGCCTTACAACCAGAAGCTCTTCCAGCCGAGCGGCATACTCCGTGTTGCCATCACCAGTGTTGCCATCACCATCACCATCACATACCAGTGTTGGGTGTCCTGCGCGCTCTGACCGCCTGCGCCTGCCTATGTTTCAGAGTGGGAGTCTGGGTCGGCCGGTCCACCCGGGCCTGCCGCTGCCGGCCGCCACCACCGTGACGGACCCGTGCGGCTCGGACCGCGAGAGTGTAGTGTAGTGTCGTGTGCCAGGCGTGTCGTGGCGCCGGTCAGTCGGGGACAGTCCGAGCTGGTGACCACCGCTGCGCCGCCGTGCAACATGGTCTGGCCAGCGCCGGCTTCACTGCAGCGGACCGCAGGACCAGCGGCCGGGGTCGGCACGGCGGGGGCAGCGAGGGCAGATCACGGTGTCAGAGGCGCGGTGGCGCGACACAAATCACCACAGACCTGCCACAGACCTGCCACAGACCTGCCACAGACTGCCCCGGACGTGTGTACTGGACACAGGTCAGGAGTCCTCGACGTTGGATCCACGCTGGATTGGATCCATGCCTGATGTCATGAAGAAGCGGTCGATACGAACTGAGGTCACAAGGTCCTGGTCCTGGGGGAGACACGCTCCGTGGCATTACATAGTTGGTGTTTTCACTTTGATGTTTTCGATACCAATATGGTTCGCTAAAATGTCAGTGCATTCTACCTCTCATGAATATGTTTACATGTCATCAACGAATGTCCAAAAGCGTTTTACGTTTATCTGTTCTAAAAACGAACTCATGTTTTATTCGCTAGGAAAGATCGTCAGATCGATGTGCTTTTGGGCGGACAGTGATCGTGCCAGCTCAGTGACGCTGTGCCCTGCCCGTCGCTCTGTCCAGGCGCGTAGCCAGCCGCACTTGTTAACAGTGCACAAGCACACCGGCCACTGCAGGCCAGAGGAGACTATTTTTGAGGCCGGCGTGGTCTGAACGAGTGTCAGTACCCGCGTCACCGTCTGGCTATACGTAATCTTCCGTGGGCTCTGCGTTGTGAGCGCAGAATGCGAGCCACCGGAGCTGACCGCATCTTGTCAAATCGTGCTCGTACTGCGCTCCTGTCCGTGGTCGGAACCGGACATTAAAGGCGGCCGCACACTGCGCCATTCGGCGTGCAAAGTCCCAGATATTGGTACGATTTCCGCTCATTTTCAGTGATTTTCCGAGTCCGCGGCAGCCGAAACGACGAAAACGCAGGCTAAATGCTTCGAATGTCCGCCGGCGGAACGGCGAAAAAAGCTGGTCAGGACCTGCTTTTTCCGCGACTTTCACCCGCGGTACAGCGGACAGGCAAAAATTATCAGGTTAACAGTGGCGAATCTATGCCAGATAGAGATACAAATTTTGCACAGAAAGTTATTACCGCTGTGAAGATTCCTGTGTGCAAGTTTCGTGGTTCTAAACTCATGTATTCGTCGAAAAATGCCCATCAAACGTTGCGAGTAGGGAGATAGGCTGTAGGCCGGCGGGGCGGAATCTCGCGAGCGGACAGCGCCGAATCCGCCGGAACAAGGGCGATATTGTGAGGTGTCGCCGCGATTTTCCGAGGTGGAATTTCGCAGTGATATCGCGCGCCGAATGGGCCAGTGTGCGGCCGCCTTAAGCCGGGTTTGTCATGTTTGTCCGACTGCCATGTTTGTCCGACTGCCACAATCATGCAGGCGACCCGCAGAGGCTCTTCCGCAAATATTGGCGCGGCTAACCGGCGTGCGTATAGGTTGGAGGTCCGGGACAGGGTGGCGCGGTATGTGCGGCCTGCTGGGGTTTCCAGA
>JAXIVJ010016086.1:2500-20000 GCA_036785665.1 Chirona hameri
CGCGTGTGCGCGTGTGCGCGTGTGCGCGTGTGCGCGTGTGCGCGTGTGCGCGTGTGCGCGTGTGCGCGTGTGCGGGTGTGCGGGTGTGCGGGTGTGCGGGTGTGCGGGTGTGCGGGTGTGCGGGTGTGCGGGTGTGCGGGTGTGCGGGTGTGCGGTGTGTGTGTGTGTGTGTGTGTGTGTGTGCGGGTGTGCGGGTGTGCGGGTGTGCGGGTGTGCGGGTGTGCGGGTGTGCGGGTGTGCGGGTGTGCGGGTGTGCGGGTGTGCGGGTGTGCGGGTGTGCGGGTGTGCGGGTGTGCGGGTGTGCGGGTGTGCGGGTGTGCGGGTGTGCGGGTGTGCGGGTGTGCGGGTGTGCGGGTGTGCGGGTGTGCGGGTGTGCGGGTGTGCGGGTGTGCGGGTGTGCGGGTGTGCGGGTGTGCGGGTGTGCGGGTGTGCGGGTGTGCGGGTGTGCGGGTGTGCGGGTGTGCGGGTGTGCGGGTGTGCGGGTGTGCGGGTGTGCGGGTGTGCGGGTGTGCGGGTGTGCGGGTGTGCGGGTGTGCGGGTGTGCGGGTGTGCGGGTGTGCGGGTGTGCGGGTGTGCGGGTGTGTGTGTGTGTGTGTGTGTGTGTGTGTGTGTGTGTGTGTGTGGACTCATTCAGGGTGTTACGAGCGTGGTCGCTTCTTCATTTTAATTTCCCCATCGGCATGAGGCGATGTAACCGGTTGCGATATACAATTGTCCCATGTGACGGCTCGTCTGCTGATGATGACAAATTACTGTTTGCCCGCCTCTGTGGAGTATTACCTGATACTGTTCTCATGGTTATCGCTGGGTCTGGATAACTGTTAATGCGGCTGTGACATTAGCTGGTCACCAGTCACCACATGGTACTGCCGACGCGGTCTCACATGGCGGCGCGTGCCGTGACGGCCACGTCGGTCACGGCCCCAGGCCCACAGTAACCGGAGGTGGACCACTATAGGTGGAGCTGCCAGTGGCCCGTCACTCAGTAACATGCCCACAGTAACCGGAGACCCACAGTAACCGGAGGTGGACCACTATAGCTGGAGCTGCCAGTGGCCCGTCACTCAGTAACAGGCCCACAGTAACCGGAGGTGGACCACTATAGCTGGAGCTGACAGTGGCCCGTCACTCAGTAACAGGCCCACAGTAACCGGAGGTGGACCACTATAGCTGGAGCTGCCAGTCACTGGCCCGTCACTCAGTAACAGGCCCACAGTAACCGGAGGTGGACCACTATAGCTGGAGCTGCCAGTCACTGGCCCGTTACTCAGTAACAGGCCCACAGTAACCGGAGGTGGACCACTATAGCTGGAGCTGCCAGTCACTGGCCCGTCACTCAGTAACAGGCCCTCAGTAACCGGAGGTGGACCACTGTAGCTGGAGCTGCCAGTGGCCCGTCACTCAGTTACAGGCCCACAGTAACCGGAGGTGGACCACTATAGCTGGAGCTGCCAGTCACTGGCCCGTCATTCAGTAACAGGCCCACAGTAACCGGAGGTGGACCACTATAGGCTGACAGTGGCCCGTCACTCAGTAACAGGCCCACAGTAACCGGAGGTGGACCACTATAGGCTGCCAGTGGCCCGTCACTCAGTAACAGGCCCACAGTAACCGGAGGTGGACCACTATAGCTGGAGCTGCCAGTGGCCCGTCACTCAGTAACAGGCCCACAGTAACCGGAGGTGGACCACTATAGCTGGAGCTGCCAGTGGCCCGTCTCTCAGTAACAGGCCCACAGTAACCGGAGGTGGACCACTATAGCTGGAGCTGCCGGTGGCCCGTCTCTCAGTAACAGGCCCACAGTAACCGGAGGTGGACCACTATAGGCTGACAGTGGCCCGTCACTCAGTAACAGGCCAACAGTAACCGGAGGTGGACCACTATAGGCTGCCAGTGGCCCGTCACTCAGTAACAGGCCCACAGTAACCGGAGGTGGACCACTATAGCTGGCCCGTCACTCAGTAACAGACCCACAGTAACTGGAGGTGGACCACTATAGTTGTCAGTGGCCCGTCACTCAGTAACAGGCCCACAGTAACCGGAGGTGGACCACTATAGCTGGCCCGTCACTCAGTAACATGCCCACAGTAACTGGAGGTGGACCACTATAGGCTGACAGTGGCCCGTCACTCAGTAACAGGCCCACAGTAACCGGAGGTGGACCACTATAGCTGGCCCGTCACTCAGTAACATGCCCACAGTAACTGGAGGTGGACCACTATAGGCTGACAGTGGCCCGTCACTCAGTAACAGACCCACAGTAACCGGAGGTGGACCACTATAGCTGCCAGTGGCCCGCCACTCAGTAACAGGCCCACAGTAACCGGAGGTGGACCACTATAGCTGGAGCTGCCAGTGGCCCGTCTCTCAGTAACAGGCCCTCAGTAACCGGAGGTGGACCACTATAGTTGCCAGTGGCCCGTCACTCAGTAACAGGCCCACAGTAACCGGAGGTGGACCACCATAGCTGGAGCTGCCAGTGACCCGTCACTCAGTAACAGGCCCACAGTAACCGGAGGTGGACCACTATAGCTGGAGCTGACAGTGGCCCGTCACTCAGTAACAGGCCCACAGTAACCGGAGGTGGACCACTATAGCTGGCCCGTCACTCAGTAACAGGCCCACAGTAACCGGAGGTGGACCACTATAGCTGGAGCTGACAGTGGCCTGTCACTCAGTAACAGGCCCACAGTAACCGGAGGTGGACCACTATAGCTAGCCCGTCACTCAGTAACAGGCCCACAGTAACTGGAGGTGGACCACTATAGGCTGACAGTGGCCCGTCACTCAGTAACAGGCCCACAGTAACCGGAGGTGGACCACTATAGCTGGAGCTGACGGTGGCCCGTCACTCAGTAACATGCCCACAGTAACCGGAGGTGGATCACTATAGGCTGACAGTGGCCTGTCACTCAGTAACATGCCCACAGTAACCGGAGGTGGACCACTATAGGCTGACAGTGGCCCGTCACTCAGTAACAGGCCCACAGTAACCGGAGGGGGACCACTATAGCTGCCAGTGGCCCGTCACTCAGTAACAGGCCCACAGTAACCGGAGGGGGACCACTATAGCTGGAGCTGCCAGTGGCCCGTCTCTCAGTAACAGGCCCACAGCAACCGGAGGTGGACCACTATAGTTGCCAGTGGCCCGTCACTCAGTAACAGGCCCACAGTAACCGGAGGTGGACCACTATAGCTGGAGCTGCCAGTGGCCCGTCACTCAGTAACAGGCCCACAGTAACCGGAGGTGGACCACTATAGCTGGAGCTGCCAGTGGCCCGTCTCTCAGTAACAGGCCCACAGTAACCGGAGGTGGACCACTATAGCTGGAGCTGACGGTGGCCCGTCACTCAGTAACAGGCCCACAGTAACCGGAGGTGGACCACTATAGCTGGAGCTGCCAGTGGCCCGTCTCTCAGTAACAGGCCCACAGTAACCGGATGTGGACCACTATAGCTGGCCCGTCACTCAGTAACTGGCCCACAGTAACCGGAGGTGGACCACTATAGTTGTCAGTGGCCCGTCACTCAGTAACAGGCCCACAGTAACCGGAGGTGGACCACTATAGCTGGAGCTGCCAGTGGCCCATCACTCAGTAACAGGCCCACAGTAACCGGAGGTGGACCACTATAGCTGGACCTGACGGTGGGCCGTCACTCAGTAACTGGCCCACAGTAACCGGAGGTGGACCACTATAGCTGGAGCTGACGGTGGGCCGTCACTCAGTAACTGGCCCACAGTAACCGGAGGTGGACCACTATAGCTGGAGCTGACGGTGGCCCGTCACTCAGTACCTGCAGCTACCATCCTGTTGTACCCTGTACCCGACTCGCCGGACATGTCCAGAACGCTCACACTGGGGCAGGCCGCGCAGTATCCGCTATGCGCATGCGTTACCAACAGTACCTATGTGTGGAAGTATACCTATGTGTACCTATGTACACATATACCTATTTGGAAGTATATGTTTGTGGCTTCAAGATCTCGGCTGTAATGGCGCCATATAAACATGCATTTGCGGCTCTCTTAAACCGAAATAATCACTATCGTCTTGACTGAAGTCAAAACACGGGATTTGTGAATGCTAAATCGTCCGAGCTGGTTACTGCGTCCTAACTCAAAACGTCGGATCACTCGTCAACGTTGCAATGTTGCAAACCGCGCTGTCGTTTGGCAGGCGCAGCATCATGGTAATACAGCCATGATAACAGCGCGCTGAGTTGCAAACATCCACGTCTCCTGCAGTTTACGACATAACTTGCTGCACGGAGTTCTCAGAACTGACTTCATTAGCCAATTAAACAACACACCTCGTGACATTCCACTGCGGGATAGTTTAATGTCGTCTGGGGGCTTCCGCCGAGTGTAGATAGAGTCACGCTTCGTGACGGCCGTCATTGTTTAAGCACTGCACAGTATCCACGAGCCGTTAACGGTTTGTTTTTGGCAGCAAGGGTCTGATAATGCTTCAGCTGGTGCGGAATATTGGTCACTGTTTACCTATCTGGCTGGAAAATGTGTCGTTTGTTAAGAGAATGTAGCAACTGTGAATGAGGGAGTAACCACATTTATCCGTCGGGACGGAGGAATGTGATGGCAATTCAGATATTATTTCAGCTCTGTCGTAGCATAGTACGCCAATGAACAAGTGGACTTTTACAGAATTTAGCTGCCGGCTTAATTGGTATTTCACGCTGATGCTCTGAGCTACTGTTTCTGCCACCATGCAGTCTCAGCTGTGCTCAGTCGGCTTATACTACTGATTCGCTGTGAAAGTGTCTGCTTCGCCTGATGCCGTATGGGTGTATTGCTGTACGCCGTGCGTTGTCAACGTGTCCAATGTGAGCCACGTTTGCTTTAAGGGTGCTCTTGACCCTTACTGGCCTTGTGTCTCCATTTCTTTTTGTGATCTGTCTATTCGTATCTTTCTTCTCGGTTTCAAATTGTCCTTGTTGACCTTTTTGTGATCTGTCTATTTGTATTTTTCCTCTCGACCTCAAATTGGTCTTGTTGACCTACGCGCCCATTTGACTGCCTGACCTCTGCGTAACTACAGATCCATTACTCTCCGGGCTGTTGGTGTGACCCGTATCGGCCACCCCGGCCTCTGACGTGACCCGCTGACCTCTGACCGGTGTCTCCGTGTCGCCAGGCGCTGATCCGGCAAGAGATCGCAGACGCAGCCGCCGAACGTCTGCTGGCCATGGACGAGCGGCGCCGACCCTACAACTCGTTTGGCAACGTGCAGGAGCCCACCGCCGAGGACATGGAGGCCTGGAGGATGCGGCAGGCGCACAGCGACGACCCCATGGCCGCCTTCACCTCCAAACGGTGACCGGCCGGCGAGGCAGCACCGGACGGCGGGGAGGCACGTCTGTTGCAGCGGGCGTCTCGTGCTCTGCCGGCCGTGACCGGGCGGAGCATGGGTAGCGCCTGTCTGCTCTGAGATGCCGCAGTCGGGACGGGCACGGATGATCTGTGGGCAGGTGTGCGGCGCAGGAGAGTGACCGGATGCTGGGAGGCGGCAGCAGCGGTGTTGACCATTCAGCCTGGTCACGGCGGCTCATATCGCGACCTCCAGCAGCCGAGACACAGCTCAGAGAAAGCCGGGCGGAGTCCCGCCGGCCGCCACCGCCCGACTTCTCACCGGGACACTCGTCTCACACGAGACGCCGGCGCCGGAGCCGAGTGTGACAGATCGCGGCGTCAGACCGGGCGGGGCGGACACGAGGCCGGTCCGCTCCTCCAGAGACACCGACTGGCTCGGCAGCGGCGGCAGACCGGGATGCTGCAGAACCCAGTCAGTCGTGTGGCTCGCACAGGAACACAGCTGAGGCATATCTACCGCAGTGAGTGGCGGGTGCAGGCTGCGCAGTAGGCATTAATCCTCATCTGGCACGCGGCGCAGAGCCGCAGAGCCGCATATCCGGCCCCGCCCGGCCCCGCCCGGCCCCGCCCGGCCCCGCCCGGCGCCCGCTGACTTCAGACCGGGCGTGCGATGTCGGACAGCCTCGTGTCGCTCTCGGCTCCTCGCGTGCTGCGGAGCGGAGAGGAACACTCGCAGCCCTCTGCGTGTTATGTCACTGTGTCTGGCAGGCACACGCAGACACACATCGTGCATTGTGAACCATTTACATACGTGAGTGACGCGTCTATTCAGCGTGCCCTATTACCTGTCCGCCAGCGGTGGGCTTGTGGTGCAAATTGTTCTGTGTTACAAATAAGTGTCTAGTAATACAATGCTCTTCACTCTGACTGGTATCGTTCTCGCTGAGATATTGGTGATCTTAAACCAATCGTGATCGTGATAGTGATCGTGATCGTGATCGTGATCGTGATCGTGATCGTCGTGATCGTGATCGTGATCGTGATGGTCGTGAACAATATGAGGCAGTAGCGGGTCCGCTGAGTCTCAGACAATGGGTGCTCGTCCGTCGGCCCATCATCTCCCGATGGTGGGGAGAATCGACTATAGCTGGCTCCAGCTGACCGGTCAGCCGGCACAGAGTTGACGTCAGGGCCGCCTCACGCGGCAGGCATGACGTCAGGGCCGCCTCACGCGGCAGGCATGACGTCAGGGCCGCCTCACGCGGCAGGCATGGCGCTATAGGACGGTCTGACATGACGTCAGGGCCGCCTCACGCGGCAGGCATGGCGGTAG
The DNA here is from genome assembly GCA_036785665.1 of Chirona hameri. NCBI lineage: Eukaryota > Metazoa > Arthropoda > Thecostraca > Balanomorpha > Balanidae > Chirona > Chirona hameri. The sequence goes on from JAXIVJ010016086.1 coordinate 9,162, forward strand.
GACGGTCTAACATGACGTCAGGGCTGCCTCACGCGGCAGGCATGGCGGTAGGACGGTCTGACATGACGTCAGGGCCGCCTCACGCGGCAGGCATGGCGGTAGGACGGTCTGACATGACGTCAGGGCCGCCTCACGCGGCAGGCATGACGTCAGGGCCGCCTCACGCGGCAGGCATGGCGGTAGGACGGTCTGACATGACGTCAGGGCGCCTCACGCGGCAGGCATGGCGGTAGGACGGTCTGACATGACGTCAGGGCCGCCTCACGCGGCAGGCATGGCGGTAGGACGGTCTGACATGACGTCAGGGCTGCCTCACGCGGCAGGCAAGGCGGTAGGACGGTCTGACATGACGTCAGGGCCGCCTCACGCGGCAGGCATGGCGGTAGGACGGTCTGACATGACGTCAGGGCTGCCTCACGCGGCAGGCATGGCGGTAGGACGGTCTGACATGACGTCAGGGCCGCCTCACGCGGCAGGCATGGCGGTAGGACGGTCTGACATGACGTCAGGGCCGCCTCACGCGGCAGGCATGGCGGTAGGACGGTCTGACATGACGTCAGGGCCGCCTCACGCGGCAGGCATGGCGGTAGGACGGTCTGACATGACGTCAGGGCCGCCTCACGCGGCAGGCATGGCGGTAGGACGGTCTGACATGACGTTAGGGCTGCCTCACGCGGCAGGCATGGCGGTAGGACGGTCTGACATGACGTCAGGGCCGCCTCACGCGGCAGGCATGGCGGTAGGACGGTCTGACATGACGTCAGGGCTGCCTCACGCGGCAGGCATGGCGCTATAGGACGGTCTGACATGACGTCAGGGCCGCCTCACGCGGCAGGCATGGCGGTAGGACGGTCTGACATGACGTCAGGGCCGCCTCACGCGGCAGGCATGGCGGTAGGACGGTCTGACATGACGTCAGGGCCGCCTCACGCGGCAGGCATGGCGGTAGGACGGTCTGACATAACGTCAGGGCCGCCTCACGCGGCAGGCATGGCGGTAGGACGGTCTGACATGACGTCAGGGCCGCCTCACGCGGCAGGCATGGCGGTAGGACGGTCTGACATGACGTTAGGGCCGCCTCACGCGGCAGGCATGACGTCAGGACGGTCTGACATGACGTCAGGGCCGCCTCACGCGGCAGGCATGACGTCAGGGCCGCCTCACGCGGCAGGCATGGCGCTATAGGACGGTCTGACATGACGTCAGGGCCGCCTCACGCGGCAGGCATGGCGGTAGGACGGTCTGACATGACGTCAGGGCCGCCTCACGCGGCAGGCATGGCGGTAGGACGGTCTGACATGACGTCAGGGCTGCCTCACGCGGCAGGCATGACGTCAGGGCCGCCTCACGCGGCAGGCATGACGTCAGGGCCGCCTCACGCGGCAGGCATGGCGCTATAGGACGGTCTGACATGACGTCAGGGCTGCCTCACGCGGCAGGCATGGCGGTAGGACGGTCTGACATGACGTCAGGGCTGCCTCACGCGGCAGGCATGGCGGTAGGACGGTCTGACATGACGTCAGGGCCGCCTCACGCGGCAGGCATGACGTCAGGGCCGCCTCACGCGGCAGGCATGGCGCTATAGGACGGTCTGACATGACGTCAGGGCTGCCTCACGCGGCAGGCATGGCGGTAGGACGGTCTGACATGACGTCAGGGCTGCCTCACGCGGCAGGCATGGCGGTAGGACGGTCTGACATGACGTCAGGGCCGCCTCACGCGGCAGGCATGGCGGTAGGACGGTCTGACATGACGTTAGGGCCGCCTCACGCGGCAGGCATGACGTCAGGACGGTCTGACATGACGTCAGGGCCGCCTCACGCGGCAGGCATGACGTCAGGGCCGCCTCACGCGGCAGGCATGGCGCTATAGGACGGTCTGACATGACGTCAGGGCCGCCTCACGCGGCAGGCATGGCGGTAGGACGGTCTGACATGACGTCAGGGCCGCCTCACGCGGCAGGCATGGCGGTAGGACGGTCTGACATGACGTTAGGGCCGCCTCACGCGGCAGGCATGACGTCAGGGCCGCCTCACGCGGCAGGCATGGCGCTATAGGACGGTCTGACATGACGTCAGGGCTGCCTCACGCGGCAGGCATGGCGGTAGGACGGTCTGACATGACGTCAGGGCTGCCTCACGCGGCAGGCATGGCGGTAGGACGGTCTGACATGACGTCAGGGCTGCCTCACGCGGCAGGCATGGCGGTAGGACGGTCTGACATGACGTCAGGGCTGCCTCACGCGGCAGGCATGGCGGTAGGACGGTCTGACATGACGTCAGGGCTGCCTCACGCGGCAGGCATGGCGCTATAGGACGGTCTGACATGACGTCAGGGCTGCCTCACGCGGCAGGCATGGCGGTAGGACGGTCTGACATGACGTCAGGGCTGCCTCACGCGGCAGGCATGGCGGTAGGACGGTCTGACATGACGTCAGGGCTGCCTCACGCGGCAGGCATGGCGGTAGGACGGTCTGACATGACGTCAGGGCCGCCTCACGCGGCAGGCATGACGTCAGGGCCGCCTCACGCGGCAGGCATGGCGGTAGGACGGTCTGACATGACGTCAGGGCCGCCTCACGCGGCAGGCATGGCGGTAGGACGGTCTGACATGACGTCAGGGCCGCCTCACGCGGCAGGCATGGCGGTAGGACGGTCTGACATGACGTCAGGGCCGCCTCACGCGGCAGGCATGGCGGTAGGACGGTCTGACATGACGTCAGGGCCGCCTCACGCGGCAGGCATGGCGGTAGGACGGTCTGACATGACGTCAGGGCCGCCTCACGCGGCAGGCATAGCGGTAGGACGGTCTGACATGACGTCAGGGCCGCCTCACGCGGCAGGCATGGCGCTATTATAGGACGGTCTGCCACAATTCAGCGGTTAGCTCGCCATGTCGAGGCTGGGACACGTCTGTACGCCGGGGCACACAGTCGGGTGGCATTGCGGTATAACTACCAACACTACCCCGCTTCGTCTTGTTTTTGCTCAGGCTGTTCTTGACGGACTTGACATTGGCAAATTCGACCTCCAACGCAGCTTTGTAGTAAGACTGTCTGTCGTCGGTCGCTGGGTCTGCGAAAGACGTTCCCATACACAAAAAGGCTAATCGGATTTGACGAGAAATAAGTTGTGGCTCGCACCTGACGCATGTCTGTGGCGGTAAAGCCGTACCCAGGGCGGAGGTTTTTCCGTGGAGCGATGGTTGGAATAATTGCGGCTTGGACGCGTCTGACCACGGCGGGTCCAGTCGTTCATTACGGCCGAGTGAAGGGAAGACGTGACAGCTGATGCCTATCGACGCTGCCGCACGGAACGGATCGCCGCCTCCGACGAGAAATCGAACGCGGGAAGTATGGCGCTACTGCACTTCCTGAGAACTCCGCCGACTATCCCAGCCTCCCACACCGCCGACTATCCCAGCCTCCCACAGTACTCCATCATGCTATCCGCATAATCCGGGAAAGTTCCCAGCTGGCCGACGCGCCGCGAGGTGGAGGAAACCATGCCTGTGTCTCGGGCTGGCTGTGTTTCTCGGCGGAATGGCCCGTGCTCTGGACGGCCGGTAATGTCGGGACATGGCCGTAAATCACCAACTCCTGCCGCTGCCGGCCCGTGGTTACGGTGCCGCCGCCACTGTGGACGAACGTAAATTATCGCCCCCGCGCACAGACAGAGCGGCTTTCTTCGGCCGTGCGTTCAGACGGTGTCGGTAAATATGCGCGACAAACACGGCGGACAGACGCTGTGTCAACACAGACAGTACCGCTCCTGACACCGTGTACTGTGGTGACCATGGTACGTCGCAGTACCGCTCCTGACACCGTGTACTATGGTGACCATGGTACGTCACAGTACCGCTCCTGACACCGTGTACTGTGGTGACCATGGTACGTCGCAGTACCGCTCCTGACACCTGTGGTGACCGTGGTACGTCACAGTACCGCTCCTGACACCTGTGGTGACCGTGGTACGTCACAGTACCGCTCCTGATACCGTGTACTGTGGTGACCGTGGTACGTCACAGTACCGCTCCTGACACCGTGTACTGTGGTGACCATGGTACGTCACAGTACCGCTCCTGACACCTGTGGTGACCGTGGTACGTCACAGTACCGCTCCTGACACCGTGTACTGTGGTGACCATGGTACGTCACAGTACCGCTCCTGACACCTGTGGTGACCATGGTACGTCATAGTACCGCTCCTGACACCGTGTACTGTGGTGACCATGGTACGTCGCAGTACCGCTCCTGACACCGTGTACTGTGGTGACCGTGGTACGTCACAGTACCGCTCCTGACACCGTGTACTGTGGTGACCGTGGTACGTCACAGTACCGCTCCTGACACCGTGTACTGTGGTGACCATGGTACGTCGCAGTACCGCTCCTGACACCGTGTACTGTGGTGACCGTGGTACGTCACAGTACCGCTCCTGACACCGTGTACTGTGGTGACCGTGGTACGTTACAGTACCGCTCCTGACACCGTGTACTGTGGTGACCATGGTACGTCACAGTACCACTCCTGACACCGCGTACTGTGGTGACCATGGTACGTCGCAGTACCGCTCCTGACACCGTGTACTGTGGTGACCGTGGTACGTCACAGTACCACTCCTGACACCTGTGGTGACCGTGGTATGTCACAGTACCGCTCCTGACACCTGTGGTGACCGTGGTACGTCACAGTACCGTTCCTGACACCGTGTACTGTGGTGACCGTGGTACGTCACAGTACCGCTACTTACACCATGTACTGTGGTGTCCATGGTACGTCACAGTACCGCTCCTGACACCGTGTACTGTGGTGACCGTGGTACGTCACAGTACCACTCCTGACACCTGTGGTGACCGTGGTATGTCACAGTACCGCTCCTGACACCTGTGGTGACCGTGGTACGTCACAGTACCGTTCCTGACACCGTGTACTGTGGTGACCGTGGTACGTCACAGTACCGCTACTTACACCATGTACTGTGGTGACCATGGTACGTCACAGTACCGCTCCTGACATCTGTGGTGACCGTGGTACGTCACAGTACCGCTCCTGACATCTGTGGTGACCGTGGTACGTCACAGTACCGCTCCTGACACCTGTGGTGACCGTGGTACGTCACAGTACCGCTCCTGACATCTGTGGTGACCATGGTACGTCACAGTACCGCTCCTGACATCTGTGGTGACCGTGGTACGTCACAGTACCGCTCCTGACACCTGTGGTGACCGTGGTACGTCACAGTACCGCTCCTGACACCGTGTACTGTGGTGACCATGGTACGTCACAGTACCGCTCCTGACACTGTGTACTGTGGTGACCATGGTACGTCACAGTACCGCTCCTGACACCGTGTACTGTGGTGACCGTGGTACGTCACAGTACCGCTCCTGACACCTGTGGTGACCATGGTACGCCACAGTACCGCTCCTGACACCTGTGTACTGTGGTGACCATGGTACATCACAGTACCGCTCCTGACACCTGTGTACTGTGGTGACCGTGGTACGTCACAGCACCGCTCCTGATACCGTGTACTGTAGTGACCGTGGTACGTCACAGTACCGCTCCTGACACCGTGTACTGTGGTGACCGTGGTACGTCACAGTACCGCTCCTGACACCGTATACTGTGGTGACCGTGGTACGTCACTGCTCCTGACACCGTGTACTGTGGTGACATGGTACGCCACAGCACCGCTCCTGACACCTGTGGTGACCGTGGTACGTCACAGTACCGCTCCTGACACCGTGTACTGTGGTGACCATGGTACATCACAGCACCGCTCCTGACACCGTGTACTGTGGTGACTATGGTACATCACAGCACCGCTCCTGACACCGTGCACTGTGGTGACTGTGGTACGTCACAGTACCGCTCCTGACACCGTGTACTGTGGTGACCATGGTACGTCACAGTACTACTCCTGACACCGTGTACTGTGGTGACCATGGTACGTCACAGTACCGCTCCTGACACCGTGTACTGTGGTGACCGTGGTACGTCACAGTACCGCTCCTGACACCGTGTACTGTGGTGACCACGGTACGTCACAGTACCGCTCCTGACACCTGTGGTGACCATGGTACGTCACAGTACCGCTCCTGACACCGTGTACTGTGGTGACCATGGTACGTCACAGTACCGCTCCTGACACCGTGTACTGTGGTGACCGTGGTACGTCACAGTACCGCTCCTGACACCTGTGGTGACCATGGTACGTCACAGCACCGCTCCTGACACCGTGTACTGTGGTGACCGTGGTACGTCACAGTACCGCTCCTGACACCGTGTACTGTGGTGACCGTGGTACGTCACAGTACCGCTCCTGACACCTGTGGTGACCGTGGTACGTCACAGTACCGCTCCTGACACCGTGTACTGTGGTGACCGTGGTACGTCACAGTACCGCTCCTGACACCTGTGGTGACCGTGGTACGTCACAGTACCGCTCCTGACACCGTGTACTGTGGTGACCGTGGTACGTCACAGTACCGCTCCTGACACCTGTGGTGACCATGGTACGTCACAGCACCGCTCCTGACACCGTGTACTGTGGTGACCGTGGTACGTCACAGTACCGCTCCTGACACCGTGTACTGTGGTGACCGTGGTACGTCACAGTACCGCTCCTGACACCTGTGGTGACCGTGGTACGTCACAGTACCGCTCCTGACACCGTGTACTGTGGTGACCGTGGTACGTCACAGTACCGCTCCTGACACCTGTGGTGACCGTGGTACGTCACAGTACCGCTCCTGACACCGTGTACTGTGGTGACCGTGGTACGTCACAGCACCGCTCCTGACACCGTGTACTGTGGTGACCGTGGTACGTCACAGCACCGCTCCTGACACCGTGTACTGTGGTGACCATGGTACGTCACCGCTCCTGACACCTGTGTACTGTGGTGACCATGGTACGTCACAGTACCGCTCCTGACACCGTGTACTGTGGTGACCGTGGTACGTCACAGCACCGCTCCTGACACCATGTACTGTGGTGACCATGGTACGTCACAGTACCGCTCCTGACACCGTGTACTGTGGTGACCGTGGTGCGTCACAGTACCGCTCCTGATACCGTGTACTGTGGTGACCGTGGTACGTCACAGTACCGCTCCTGATAGCGTGTACTGTGGTGACCGTGGTACGTCACAGTACCGCTCCTGACACCGTGTACTGTAGTGACCGTGGTACGTCACAGTACCGCTCCTGACACCGTGCACTGTGGTGACCATGGTACGTCACAGTACCGCTCCTGACACCGTGTACTGTGGTGACCATGGTACGTCACAGTACCGCTCCTGACACCGTGTACTGTGGTGACCATGGTACGTCACAGTACCGCTCCTGACACCGTGTACTGTGGTGACCGTGGTACGTCACAGTACCGCTCCTGATACCGTGTACTGTGGTGACCGTGGTACGTCACAGTACCGCTCCTGATAGCGTGTACTGTGGTGACCGTGGTACGTCACAGTACCGCTCCTGACACCGTGTACTGTAGTGACCGTGGTACGTCACAGTACCGCTCCTGACACCTGTGGTGACCATGGTACATCACAGTACCGCTCCTTACACCGTGTACTGTGGTGACCATGGTACGTCACAGTACCGCTCCTGACACCGTGTACTGTGGTGACCGTGGTACGTCACAGTACTACTCCTGACACCGTGTACTATGGTGACCGTGGTACGTCACAGTACCGCTCCTGACACCGTGTACTGTGGTGACCGTGGTACGTCACAGCACCGCTCCTGACACCATGTACTGTGGTGACCGTGGTACGTCACAGTACCGCTCCTGACACCTGTGGTGACCATGGTACGTCACAGTACCGCTCCTGACACCTGTGGTGACCGTGGTACGTCACAGCACCGCTCCTGACACCTGTGTACTGTGGTGACCGTGGTACGTCACAGTACCGCTACTGACACCTGTGGTGACCGTGGTACGTCACAGTACCGCTCCTGACACCTGTGGTGACCGTGGTACGTCACAGCACCGCTCCTGACACCTGTGGTTTATTTGTTTATTTATTTATTTGTAATCACGTAGAGAAACAACGTAAACAAAATGAAATTATAGGATCGGTGCAAAAGTCCAAAGGACTTAAATCACGGCACCTCTCCTAACATAAGCGTGGGACAAGTGACACGACCGCCGGAAAGATAAATCAGAGGTTAATCGGCCGCAGCGCCAGCCGCCGCCGCCACCGCCCGCCGCCGCCCTATTCCTTCTATTACGTAGTCCTGGAAGAGCCCCGCGAGCACCCGACCGTCTTCGCTGTGAATGTTGTGTCCATGCCTCAGTGTGTGTAGAATGTCTGTTTTTGGTAGTCACAGTAGAATGTCTGTTTTGGTGACCATGGTACGTCACAGTACCGCTCCTGACACCGTGTACTGTGGTGACCGTGGTACGTCACAGTACCGCTCCTGACACCTGTGGTGACCGTGGTACGCACAGCACCGCTCCTGACACCGTGTACTGTGGTGACCGTGGTACGTCACAGTACCGCTCCTGACACCGTGTACTGTGGTGACCGTGGTACGTCGCAGTACCGCTCCTGACACCGTGTACTGTGGTGACCATGGTACGTCACAGTACCGCTCCTGACACCGTGTACTGTGGTGACCGTGGTACGTCACAGTACCGCTCCTGACACCTGTGGTGACCGTGGTACGCACAGCACCGCTCCTGACACCGTGTACTGTGGTGACCGTGGTACGTCACAGTACCGCTCCTGACACCGTGTACTGTGGTGACCGTGGTACGTCGCAGTACCGCTCCTGACACCGTGTACTGTGGTGACCATGGTACGTCACAGTACCGCTCCTGACACCGTGTACTGTGGTGACCGTGGTATGTCACAGTACCGCTCCTGACATCTGTGTACTGTGGTGACCGTGGTACGTCACAGTACCGCTCCTGACACCGTGTACTGTGGTGACCGTGATACGTCACAGTACCGCTCCTGACACCGTGTACTGTGGTGACCGTGGTACGTCACAGTACCGCTCCTGACACCGTGTACTGTGGTGACCATGGTACGTCACAGTACCGCTCCTGACATCTGTGTACTGTGGTGACCGTGGTACGTCACAGTACCGCTCCTGACACCGTGTACTGTGGTGACCGTGGTACGTCACAGTACCGCTCCTGACACCGTGTACTGTGGTGACTATGGTACGTCACAGTACCGCTCCTGACACCGTGTACTGTGGTGACCATGGTACGTCACAGTACCGCTCCTGACACCGTGTACTGTGGTGACCGTGGTATGTCACAGTACCGCTCCTGACACCGTGTACTGTGGTGACCGTGGTACGTCACAGTACCGCTCCTGATAGCGTGTACTGTGGTGACCATGGTACGTCACAGTACCGCTCCTGATACCGTGTACTGTGGTGACCGTGGTACGTCACAGTACCGCTCCTGACACCGTGTACTGTGGTGACCGTGGTACGTCACAGTACCGCTCCTGACACCGTGTACTGTGGTGACCATGGTACGCCACAGTACCGCTCCTGACACCGTGTACTGTGGTGACCATGGTACGCCACAGTACCGCTCCTGACACCTGTGGTGACCGTGGTACGTCACAGTACCGCTCCTGACACCTGTGGTGACCGTGGTACGTCACAGTACCGTTCCTGACACCGTGTACTGTGGTGACCATGGTACGCCACAGTACCGCTCCTGACACCTGTGGTGACCGTGGTACGTCACAGTACCGCTCCTGACACCTGTGGTGACCGTGGTACGTCACAGTACCGCTCCTGACACCGTGTACTGTGGTGACCATGGTACGTCACAGTACCGCTCCTGACATCTGTGTACTGTGGTGACCGTGGTACGTCACAGTACCGCTCCTGACACCGTGTACTGTGGTGACCGTGGTACGTCACAGTACCGCTCCTGACACCTGTGGTGACCATGGTACGTCACAGTACCGCTCCTGACATCTGTGTACTGTGGTGACTGTGGTACGTCACAGTACCGCTCCTGACACCGTGTACTGTGGTGACCATGGTACGTCACAGTACCGCTCCTGACATCTGTGTACTGTGGTGACCGTGGTACGTCACAGTACCGCTCCTGACACCGTGTACTGTGGTGACCGTGGTACGTCACAGTACCGCTCCTGACACCTGTGTACTGTGGTGACCATGGTACGTCACAGCACCGCTCCTGACACCGTGTACTGTGGTGACCGTGGTACGTCACAGTACCGCTCCTGACACCGTGTACTGTGGTGACCGTGGTACGTTTAGTACCGCTCCTGACACCTGTGTACTGTGGTGACAATGGTACGTCACCGCTCCTGACACCGTGTACTGTGGTGACCGTGGTACGTCACAGCACCGCTCCATTTTTTCATTTTTTCTCGAAATATCAGCTTGTGATTAGTTGATGTAGTGGTAAAAATGGACTGCAAAATGGAGATATTACTATTGTTCCGTTCAGAAATATAAAAACGCAACAATAACTTGGCCAAATGCGGTATTCATCACCTTCCGAAGTCGAACAAGAAACGAAAGCTGTGGCGTGCTGCGGCTCGCAGAAGTGGCGTTATTGTCAAGACCATGTAGAAGTGACCCTACTGCCCTATCAAAGCCCCGCATAATGCCGTGCCCCGCACAATGCCGTTCCTCGCATACCGTGCCCCGCATAATGCCGTGCCCCGCATAATGCCGTGCCCCGCATAATGCCGTGCCCCGCATACCGTGCCCCGCATAATGCCGTGCCCCGCATAATGCCGTGCCCCGCATAATGCCGTGCCCCGCATAATGCCGTGCCCCGCATAATGCCGTGCCTCGCATACCGTGCCCCGCATA
>JAXIVJ010016086.1:25000-29855 GCA_036785665.1 Chirona hameri
AGCAGTGAGCAGGTCAGAGGCGAGGACTGTGCAGTGAGCACGTCAGAGGCCAGGACTGTGCAGTGAGCAGTGAGCAGGTCAGAGGCCAGGACTGTGCAGTGAGCAGGTCAGAGGCCAGGACTGTGCAGTGGGCAGGTCAGAGGCCAGGACTGTACAGTGAGCAGGTCAGAGGCCAGGACTGTGCAGTGAGCAGACCAGCTCTGACAGGAGTCCTCAGACGGTACTGCAGGCCGACTCTGTGACTGCAGAGTGCAGACCGTGGATCGACTCCAGAAACTGTCGATCGCGGAGTTGTCGCTGTGGAATGTCGCACGATCAAAGGCGTACCCAAGGGGGGAGGGGGGGGGGGGGGGGGGGGGGGGGGGGGGGGTACGGAGCAATCCCCCTGAAGGTCCGTCGTGTCCCTTTTGGTCGTTTTTTTTTTAGGTTGAAAAATGTTTAAATGTTGAACATATGCCCTTCTAAAAATACAGTGGGCCAAATAAGGCGATTTGTTTTTGGTGGGGGTACCTTATGCCCCCTGATCCAAAAGTTGCCCCCTCCTGGAGTGAATGCTGGGTACGCCACTGCGCACGATGTGGCAGCAGCACCGTGACAGCAGCAGCCTGGCTGGCTCTGTTCCTCCTGGAGTGAATGCTGGGTTCGCCACTGCGCACGATGTGCAGCAGCACCGTGACAGCAGCAGCCTGGCTGGCTGTTCCGGTATGCTCCATTGGTTGCATGACATTCAATCTCCTGGTGAATGCTTATTCGGCTGGTGGCTGACCTGAGGCGTGCAGAACTGAGATAATGCTAAGGACATACTGCCGGCTGCTCGGCAGCTCAACACGCCGCTGACCGTGCGGTGTGTGCTTAGTGACCGAGAAGACCAGATGTACCGTTAAGTCACATTTTTGCGACGTGCCGACGAGCGTGCTGACACGGGGAGGCGTGCCGCTATGTCACGATTTCCAACACGGTTACCACGGAAATCAATAATTTTTCATGGATATTTATAGGGGATGACTCATCGACTCGATCACTCGATGACGATGAGAGTCACGCTGAACAGGAAAGATGGGATGAGCGAAGAGGAACAGACCAGCTCCTTGTGATAACGGTTGAACGGTCCATGTTGTAACGGTTGTACTTCTGTTCCTACGCTGGCCACATATTTCTGGCTTTTGCTGGTTTAGATGTATACATGTAATTAACATGTACAAATGTACGTTTATACATGTAATTGCTATTGGAAGTTTGTCCACCATTAGCCCCTACCATTACCAATTATTCAAAACTGCCATTGAAGTTGTCGTGTGTCCGGACAACCGTGATGCCTCCAGCCGCCGGACGGCGATGTGCGCCCCGGCGGCGGTGGCGCGGCGATCACAGCGCGCACCCCGCATCACGCCAAACTGCCCAATTATAGCGACTGGCGCAATCGCGGCGCGGCGGCGGCGTACGCGCCGCTCGGAAACGGAGAAGGGCGCCCTTAGCAGCCTTGGGAGGTCGTCATCGGGCGTCATCCGGCCGGAACAGCCAGCTGCGGCGGTGTCCACCGGGGCGCCGTCCGACGTGTCACACACACACACACACACACACACACACACACACACACACACACACACACACACACTCACACACACACACACACACACACACACACACACACACACACACACACACACACACACACACACACACACACACACACACACACAAACACCCCCCCACACACACACACACCGCCGCCGCCGCCGCGGCGGGAGCCAGCCGACGTCCGCTTATTCATTAAATTATGTTTGTCCGGATTGTGGCTGCTCATGACGCGTCAACGATATCGTCAGTCATAACAAGGGCACTGCATGGCATTGGTCATAGTTACTCTTACACTTGCCATTTTATCTTGGTAAATACAATATAACTGATTTATATCTAGAATGAAGTGATATGTTCCTAAGAACATGCATCTTTACACACATTAAGTTCGAAATACCATGTAATCCATAGAGGCCGATTTCGTCACAAGGATGACATTATAAGTTAAAACGGGTATTGTTGCTCTTCTGTGTATCGTTTCCGCCGCCAGCCCCATGCCATGCCATGCCATGTCATTATCATGTCATTATCCCGTGCGATCAGTGTCGGCGCCGGGTCGCACTGGCTCCCGTCCGACAGATCTGTTAGATGCACACCAGCAATGAAGTCTCCAACAGTTCTGGCAGTGGTACGCTAAACGTTTGGAGTGTACTGAATTGGGTCGGGATTCATGAGTCAATCTTTAGATCTTTAGACTCGAGTCGTTTCGCAGCATCGACGAGCGCGTGCTCTCGTTTCGCAGCATCGACGAGCGCGTGCTCACCACCCTGGCGACAGTCACGAATGGAGATGTGACTGGCGACGCCTGTCAGCAAGCGTCGCTGCCGGTGCGGCACGGGGGCCTGGGCGCCAGTCGCGTGGAGGTGCTGGCGTTGCCGTGCTACCTGGCATCGCTGACCACCGTGCAGCGAGAATGGAGAACGCAACCGCCAGAGAAGAGGCTGCGACAACACTAGCCGAGACGACGGAGCGCTTCCGCGCTGAGCACCTGGACGCCGAACTGACAGTAGGAGCAGCGGCGAGCAGCCAGCGCGCATGGGACACAATCGCTGCGACAGCAGAGAGCCGACGTCTGCTGGCCTCCGCCAACCAACTGCACCGAACACGTCTGGTCGCGGCGAGCCAGCCACACACCGAAGCATGGCTGCAGGCGGTGCCGGTGCCGGTGCCCAGTCTCGGGCTGCACCTAGACCAAGACACAGTCCGCGTGGCAGTGGCGCTCCGTCTGGGCGCCCAAGTGTGCGAACCGGACCGCTGCCGCTGCGGACAAACCGTCGACCGACTCGGACATCACGGACTCTCCTGCCGTTTCAGCGCCGGTCGTTTCCCACGTCACGCAAGCCTCAATGACGTGGTGAAGCGCGGCCTCGCCAGCGCGGGAGTCCCGTCCGGTCTGGGACGCCACGACGTCTGGGACGATCTGGGACGCCACGTGCGTCGACACCTACGCAGCATCGACGCTGGTGGAGTCGGTCCTCGGGCCGGGCTAAGCCACCGCAGCCGCCGAGGAGCGGAAGAGGCGCAGATACGAGCCACTAGGCGATCGGTACCGCTTCGTGCCGCTGGCCGTGGAGACGTCAGGTGTCCTCGGCCCGGTGTGCGCTGCTTTTCTGGCCGAGCTCGGCCGCCGCATCACAGCGTGCACGGGCGAGAAGCGCGAGACGGCATGGCTGCGCCAGCGAATCTCTGTCGCCGTCGTCCGTGGCAACGCGGTGCCGATCACGACTGTCACCCGATCCAGCCTGGAGCAGTGACACCACAGTGTCTGCGCCCGTGGTTGAGGTGTTACTGATACGAGTGTAACAGAAATGTTTCTAGTCAAGATTGCTGTGTAATGTGTTGTTCAGTGTTCTTCTATCATGTATATTATAATTTGTATTGTGCCCTGCTGTCTCATCAAGCTCGTGTCTTTCATGCAATATATGATTGTGATTTATTACAAATCTTTATATGAGAATTCAATATACAAATGAGACTCAAAACTGCATGTATCCGTGCACGGCGAACGTCCTCTGTTCCGGTCAGAGCCCTCCACAGCCGGTCGCCCGGGCACGGTTCCGCTGTAGGTCCTGTCTGTCTGCTGCCTGTCGGCCGGCCGGCGACTGTTGCCGCAGGCCCTGTCTGTCTGTCTGCCAGTCGGTCGGCCGGCGGCTGTTGCCGCAGGCCCTGTCTGCCAGTCGGCCGGCCGGCGACTGTTGCCGCAGGCCCTGTCTGCCAGTCGGCCGGCCGGCGACTGTTGCCGCAGGCCCTGTCTGTCTGTCTGTCTGCCAGTCGGTCGGCCGGCGGCTGTTGCCGCAGGCCCTGTCTGCCAGTAGCCGGCCGGCGACTGTTGCCGCAGGCCCTGTCTGCCAGTCGGTCGGCCGGCGACTGTTGCCGCAGGCCCTGTCTGCCAGTCGGCCGGCCGGCGACTGTTGCCGCAGGCCCTGTCTGCCAGTCGGCCGGCCGGCGACTGTTGCTGCAGGCCCTGTCTGTCTGTCTGCCAGTAGGCCGGCCGGCGACTGTTGCCGCAGGCCCTGTCTGCCAGTCGGCCGGCCGGCGACTGTTGCCGCAGGCCCTGTCTGCCAGTCGGCCGGTAAAAACGCACATTGTACCCAGCGGTGCTCCAGCCGCGGTGCATAGCAATGGCCACACTCCTCCCAGCCTCTCTCCGGCAGTGATGGCGCTTCTCCCGTGCTCTCTCCACATTCCTCTGTCGCAGGGGCGCTCTCACACTCTCTCGCTGCCGACTGGCTGCTGTGGCGGGCCAGCCAGCCGTGCCGCTGGACAGGCCAGGCACCGGGTCGGCCCGGGGTGGCTGCTGGGGGTCGGACGACGGGTGATAATCTATCTGCCGTCCACACATGCCGGCTACCGCGCTCTCCTCGGCCGAACAGTCCGGCTGGGATCGCCCAACAAAAACATCGCACTGCCGTGCGATGCGCCGTTTTTGTGGCAAGGTGCAGACTATGCAGTTTTGACGCGAGACGTTTTTCCCGCGCTTCGAACCTCAGCCAGCCATGCACACTGTCGGAAATCTGTCCGGCGCCGCCATTCAGGAATAGTAAGAAGCGCCGTGTGCGTGGAGACAGGAGGGGCGCGTCGGCCGCAGTGTGACCTCTCTAGCAGAGGAGTCCCCGCAGGCCACAGCTGACAGCGCCTCGTAGGTCACGGGGTTAATCCGACAGAGCAGCTGCTCAGCCGTCAGTTAGACCGTTAGGTATGTGCCGGCCGGGTTGCCGACCATTAAACCCAGCAGAACATGTCGTTACTCACTTCTGCTGGGGTCTACAGCCCAATC
>JAXIVJ010016087.1:0-22500 GCA_036785665.1 Chirona hameri
ATTCTGTAACACGACTCACGGGGGGGAGCGTTTAACCCGCCAGTCACTGGGGTATATTCTGTAACACGACTCACGGGGGAGGGGAGCGTTAACCCGACAGTCACTGGGTATATTCTGTAACACGACTCACTGTGGGGGGGGGGGGGGGAGCGTTAACCCGACACCGTTCACCTCTGGGGTATATTCTGTAACACGACTCACGGGGGAGCGTTAACCCGGCAGTCACTGGGGGTATATTCTGTAACACGACTCACGGGGGGGGGGGGGGAAGCGTTAACCCGGCAGTCACTGGGGTATATTCTGTAACACGACTCACGGGGGGGAGCGTTAACCCGACAGTCACTGGGGTATATTCTGTAACACGACTCACGGGGGGGGGGGGGGGGGGAGCGTTAACCCGGCAGTCACTGGGGTATATTCTGTAACACGACTCACGGGGGAGGGGGGGGAGCGTTAACCCGGCAGTCACTGGGGTATATTCTGTAACACGACTCACGGGGGGGGAGCGTTAACCCGGCAGTCACTGGGGTATATTCTGTAACACGACTCACGGGGAGGGGGGGGGGGGGAGCGTTAACCGACAGTCACTGGGGTATATTCTGTAACACGACTCACTGTGGGGGGGGGGGGAGCGTTAACCCGACAGTCACTGGGGTATATTCTGTAACACGACTCACTGTGGGGGGGGGGGGGGGGAGCGTTAACCCGACAGTCACTGGGGTATATTCTGTAACACGACTCACTGTGGGGGGGGGGGGGAGCGTTAACCCGACAGTCACTGGGGTATATTCTGTAACACGACTCACTGTGGGGGGGAGCGTTAACCCGACAGTCACTGGGGTATATTCTGTAACACGACTCACTGTGGGGGGGGGAGCGTTAACCCGACAGTCACTGGGGTATATTCTGTAACACGACTCACTGTGGGGGGGGGAGCGTTAACCGACAGTCACTGAGGTATATTCTGTAACACGACTCACTGTGGGGGGGAGCGTTAACCCGACAGTCACTGGGGTATATTCTGTAACACGACTCACTGTGGGGGGGGAGCTTTAACCCGGCAGTCACTGGGGTATATTCTGTAACACGACTCACTGTGGGGGGGGGGGGAGAGCGTTAACCCGACAGTCACTGGGGTATATTCTGTAACACGACTCACTGTGGGGGGGGGGGGGGGGAGCGTTAACCCGACAGTCACTGGGGTATATTCTGTAACACGACTCACTGTGGGGGGGGGGGAGCGTTAACCGACAGTCACTGGGTATATTCTGTAACACGACTCACTGAGGGGGGGGGGGAGCGTTAACCCGCAGTCACTGGGGTATATTCTGTAACACGACTCACTGTGGGGGGGGGGAGCGTTAACCCGACAGTCCACTGGGGTATATTCTGTAACACGACTCACTGTGGGGGGGGGAGCGTTAACCCGACAGTCACTGGGGTATATTCTGTAACACGACTCACGGGGGGGAGCGTTTAACCCGGCAGTCACTGGGGTATATTCTGTAACACGACTCACGGGGGGGGGGGGGAGCGTTAACCCGACAGTCACTGGGGTATATTCTGTAACACGACTCACTGTGGGGGGGGGGGGGTTAGCCCCCCTGGTATCTTCAGAACCAATGATCGCAGCGGGAGGCACAAGGCGGCATTCGAAAGCTCTCAATGAGATAAGCCTAAAGCAAACTTAAAAATTCCAAATTAAGGTCATATGTCAGGTCACGGTCAAGTCAAACGTCAAAATCGAGGTATTTGAGTTTATGGACAATACTTGCCATCCATGGCCTTCGATTGCGCCTATAACCACCCAAAGTGCTGTCAAAAGTATGATACATATCCCACATGAACTAAAGTGAGATTGTTGGAAAAGATCAAGGTCAAAGTCAGGTCACAAAAGGTCACTACACACAAAATATCTACGAAAGTCATGCAGCACATGTTTTATGGATGTTTTTACGCGTAGAATTCGATAGTGGTAGTCATTTTACCACCTGACTTCATTTACGTGAAGATAGTGTCAAGTTCAGGTCAAGTTCAGGTCACTGAAGGTCAAAATTTGAAATTGATAAATCGAAATGAAAAAAAAACATGTTTCTATATCAGTTTTATCTAAAACAAACAGTGCTGGTATTTATTTGTCTGTATCCGGTCAATAAAAGCAAAACACGCAATTTCAAAATATGGACGCCATGATTTACCCATACTTTATATGCCATGACAGTCAAAAAGATGATATCATTTCGAAATGTTGTATGGTAGTTGCCCATATGTTGTTATCTGACATATATTCCGGTTTTTTCAATATCTTTGAAAAATTAGATTTTGTGAGCATTTTTTCAAAACAAGTTTTTGTGTGAAATTTTGGGGGTCAAAAACCAAAATTTCCGAAATTTCGAGATAGCTGATTTATAGCCCTTGCAATTTGCTACATTTTAGGGTTTTTGGATTGCATTTTGCTTCAAATACAGCTTTTGTACGGCTTGGCAAAGTTTAGCCGATTTTGGTGTCAAAATCGTGTTTAGTGACGTCACTAAATTCACTATATCTCGAAAAATTTCTGACGATTTTTTTTTTGATTTTTTTCTTAAAAGGTGTAAAAATGATGCCCGGAAAGGTACTGAAATTTTGCCATCGATATCTGGATTAGTCATTGAGATATTCCTGATATTCCTAAGGGGGGGGGGTACAAAAAGCCCCCCCAGTGACTCGCGGGTTAAAGGAATTAGTGCACCTTTAACGCTTTCGTTTTCGCTATTTGAACCGACGGTTTTTAACTGAGATAGCCAGATTGTCAGGAGTACTGAGAAACCTCCAAATCTGAGAGAAAAAAAATCCTTCCAAAACGACCTAGTTGCTGAGTTTCAACGCAAAAACCGTTGGAGCTATTGGGAGCTATCTTAAAGGGACAAATCTTGCAACGTTTCGCATACGTCATCACTACTCCACTGTGATTTCTACCGCACTTTGTTTTCGCTATTTGAACCGACGGCCACCGAAACATATCAACTTTGTCCATTTGGAACCGATTTCCAATAGAAAATTACCAATAGATGCTTCGTGAAAAGTCGCATGTTTTGATGGGTGGCTGGTCGGTGTTCATGCAATGTATCGATTAAATTTTGACAAAGTGTGTTTGTTGTTTACGTTGAATCGACGCTTAGTTCGAAATAGTATTGGCTATAACTTTGTCAACTTTCATTGGATTTCCAATCGGAAATAATACCGACACTCATCTTAAAAAGGCACACCTTTTGATGGGTAGCTCGTACCGGTTGCTGCAATATTCACTGCATTCACTGCACATCCACACATTTATTTATATCCCTCACACAAACACCGATGCACACACATATAAACACATTTATGGGTAGGCATATCACATTTATTGATGCACATGAACATTTATGGGTATGTGTTCACGCAACGCCACTCCAACTCCACTCATACAAGCAGTGGCGGCGGAAGGCATTTTCCAATGGGGGGGGGGGGGCAAAGAAACCCATAGTTTTACCGTGGTTATATCTTAGTATGCATAGTTTTAGGAACGTTCAGCTGAATGGAGATGTACAAAGTAGACGGCGCTTCCCTGGGACAAACTACATAAAAACAATAACATATATTAAAGTGGAATATTCACCTTTTGATTTATTTATCTGCATTTTTCTGTGACACACGTATGGTTTCAAATTGATCGTGCCTCAATTTAAAAGTGAAATAATCATGGTTTCTATTTCAGAAATTAAATTATGGGAAATGGAAAAATGTGTACTAACATATGTTGACGAACAGTATAATCCATCACTATCTCTGGTTTGAATGAGTCCTTGAAACACAGGCGGCCAGAGCGCCCCCACTCAGGAGGCCAAAGAGTCCCCTCAGGCGGACAGAACACCCCCTCCCGGGCGGCCAGAGCGCCCCTACTCAGGCGGCCAGAGCGCCCCTACTCAGGCGGCCAGAGCGCCCCTCTCGGGCGGCCAGAGCGCTCAGAGTCCCTCAGGCGGACAGAGCACCCCCTCTCGTGCGGCCAGAGCTCCACCTCTCAGGCAGCCAGAGCGCCCCCTCCCAGGCCAGCAGCCCCTGCCAAACACAAAGCGCCCCTCGGCTAAGTTGGGGGGGGGGGGGGCAATTCCCCCCTCTCTTCCGCCGCCACTGCATACAAGGCCATAGTGTAAACATTCACACATTTTCAATCGCGACCAATATTACTCGCGAGTCGCGACCGCGACAAAAACGAATGTCAGAACAGTAAACAGGACACTCTTTTCCATTATTCCACGTACTTTTCCCAAGGTGCACTATTCCCTTTAACCCTCTCGTTTTTCACCCTCGCCCTACGGGGAGGGGGGGGGGGGCTGACAGGCACCCCCTGTTAACTTCCAAACCAAGCAACTTAGAGCAATGCGGTAAGAACCAGCATGTTGCCTGTCATGAGAGGAATCTTAACAGTATGCGATTTTTAGGTTTCAGGTCAACGGGTGACCTTCCAGGTCAAGTGAATGACCTCGGATTTATCACGTCCAGAACAGCGATTTTGCTCTTCAGAAAACCTCAAAATGAGAAATTGGTAAATGTAAATAAAAAGGCATGTTCCTAGCCCAGTTTTGGCACAGAAATACAGAAAAGTTAATTATTTGTTCGTATCTTGTCAACAAAAGTAAACAAAAAGTTATTTTGAAAAATGACGTCATCAGTTTCTTACACTTCGGCAGCCGTCACTCAGTCAAAAATGAAGATATTACTTTGCAATTTGGTATGGGTATTGTCCATACGCAGTTCCCTCACAAATATTCATTTTTTTATATCTTGAAAATTTTGATTTTGTGGGATTAAAAAAACAGTTTTTTATTTTCGGGGTCAAAAACCCAAAATTTTGAAAATCCAAGATTGCCATTTTAAAGAAAATGTCATTTCGTATCTTTGGTGAATTGCGTTTGCAATTTCCTTTAAAACTCTGTTTTCTACAATTTTCAAATATTTCTCTCTTTTTTACCAACATGACGTCATTTTTTGTCAATTTTACAGCGTACGTATAATTGTTGTAAACTCAACTACCAAAAATTTCAGCAAGATGCACCGCATGTGTAAAAAGTTATTTAATAAAAACCTCAGGGGGGGGGGGGGGGCTATCAGCCTCCCCCTAGGGCGAGGGTTAATGCCACACAATTCATCGATAGCAGTTATCACTTAAACACAACGGTGGCGGTAGGTCTGCGCCATTGAAATGCTGCCGACATGAAGTGGCAATCAGCTATCAGCTATGTGTACCTGAAGTGACTGCAGCGGACCTCAGGCTACATCAGGTGGACTCAGATGACCAACGTCGACCTCGAGCGACCTCAACTAATCTCAGATGACCTCAGGTAACCCCAGCTGACCTCAAGTGACCTCAGGTCACCTCAGGTCACCCCGTGCCTCCCGGAGCCGTTTCAGGAGGCCGGTCCGGGGAAGATGATGGCCCCTCCCGGCCGACGTCGGAACCCTGAAGGGCCGGGACGCACTGGAGTCCCAGACACACTGCGTCCCAGCGACGGACCCGCTGTCTGCTGCTGCTGCTGCCGACCAAGAGACTGTGACTGAGGCCGGCTGAACTGCTGCTGCTGCTGCCGCTGCCGCTGCCGCTGCGGCTGCCGCTGCTGCTGCCGCTGCTGCTGCTGCTGTGGTCGGCTGAAGACCCGCTGTGACTGCTGCCGAGGCCTGCTGAAGGACTGCTGTGACTGCTGCTGCTGTGTCAGGAAGTCGACTAGCTGCTGCTGCTGCTGGCCGCTGGGCCGGCGGTCGGGCGGCAGCTCCTGCTGGATTCCGGACAGGTACTGCTGCAGGGTGCTGTGGTAGCCGCCCGGATGTCCAGCCGAGGACGTCTGAGGCCGGCACCAGCCGGACGGCACCAGCACCAGCACCAGCACCACCGACAGCAGCCGCCGCCGAGTCACCCGTCCCGTCCGCCGCAACATGGTGACTCTGAACAGACAAGACACATCGATGGGTGAGTCAGCCGTGTGTGACAGGGTTTGTGACAGACACACAGACGGGTGAGTCAGATAGATACACAGACGGATGAGTCAGACAGACATACAGACGGGTGAGTCAGACAGACAGGCGGATGAGTCAGACAGACAGACGGATGAGTCAGACAGACACACAGACGGATGAGTCAGACAGACACAGACGGATGAGTCAGATAGACACACAGACGGATGAGTCAGACATACACAGACGGATGAGTCAGATAGACACACAGACGGATGAGTCAGACAGACACACAGACGGGTGAGTCAGATAGACACACAGACGGATGAGTCAGACAGACACACAGACGGGTGAGTCAGACAGAGACAGGCGGATGAGTCAGACAGACAGACGGATGAGTCAGACAGACACACAGACGGATGAGTCAGACAGACACAGACGGATGAGTCAGACAGACACAGGCGGATGAGTCAGACATACAAAGACGGGTGAGTCAGACAGACATACAGACGGATGAGTCAGACACGCACACAGGCGGATGGGTCAGACAGACATACAGACGGGTGAGTCAGACAGACACAGGCAGATGAGTCAGACAGACATACAGACGGATGAGTCAGACACACACACAGCCGGATGAGTCAGGCACACAGGCGGATGAGTCAGACATACACAGACGGGTGAGTCAGACAGACATACAGACGGATGAGTCAGACACACACAGGCGGATGAGTCAGACACACACAGACGGATGAGTCAGACAGACATACAGACGGATGAGTCAGACAGACACAGGCGGATGAGTCAGACACACACAGACGGATGAGTCAGACACACACAGACGGATGAGTCAGACAGACACAGGCGGATGAGTCAGACAGACACAGGCGGATGAGTCAGACACACACAGACGGATGAGTCAGACAGACATACAGACGGATGAGTCAGACAGACACAGGCGGATGAGTCAGACACACACAGACGGATGAGTCAGACACACACAGACGGATGAGTCAGACACACACAGGCGGATGAGTCAGACAGACAGACGGATGAGTCAGACAGACACACAGACGGATGAGTCAGACACACACAGACGGATGAGTCAGACACACACAGGCGGATGAGTCAGACAGACAGACGGATGAGTCAGACAGACACACAGACGGATGAGTCAGACAGACACAGGCGGATGAGTCAGACACACACAGACGGATGAGTCAGACACACACAGACGGATGAGTCAGACAGACACAGGCGGATGAGTCAGACAGACACAGGCGGATGAGTCAGACACACACAGACGGATGAGTCAGACAGACACAGGCGGATGAGTCAGACAGACACAGGCGGATGAGTCAGACAGACACAGGCGGATGAGTCAGACAGACACAGGCGGATGAGTCAGACAGACACAGACGGATGAGTCAGACACACACAGGCGGATGAGTCAGACACACACAGACGGATGAGTCAGACAGACATACAGACGGATGAGTCAGACAGACACAGGCGGATGAGTTAGGTGGAACCTATTCAGGATCCATATAACGCGTGGATGCTATGCGTGTCATTGTCGGCAGTGGCTATCGCGTTAAAGGGGACAAGCTGATCAGCTGACCTCAGTTGACCTCAGTTGACCTCAGTTGACCCATTGCCACCGAGTAGCGAGTGGAGTGACCCGATTAGTACACAACGGAGCGGAGACTGGTGACCGGATATGATTAGTACACAACGGAGACTGGTGACCGGATATGATTAGTACACAAAGGAGACTGGTGACCGGATATGATTAGTACACAACGGAGACTGGTGACCGGATATGATTAGTACACAAAGGAGACTGGTGACCGGATATGATTAGTACACAACGGAGACTGGTGACCGGATATGATTAGTACACAACGGAGACTGGTGACCGGATATGATTAGTACACAACGGAGACTGGTGACCGGATATGATTAGTACACAAAGGAGACTGGTGACCGGATATGATTAGTACACAACGGAGACTGGTGACCGGATATGATTAGTACACAAAGGAGACTGGTGACCGGATATGATTAGTACACAACGGAGACTGGTGACCGGATATGATTAGTACACAACGGAGACTGGTGACCGGATATGATTAGTACACAAAGGAGACTGGTGACCGGATATGATTAGTACACAAAGGAGACTGGTGACCGGATATGACGTACACAACGGAGACTGGTGACCGGATATGATTAGTACACAGCGGAGACTGGTGACCGGATATGATTAGTACACAACGGAGACTGGTTACCGGATTTGATTAGTACACAACGGAGACTGGTGACCGGATATGATTAGTACACAACGGAGACTGGTGACCGGATATGATTAGTGCACAACGGAGACTGGTGACCGGATATGACGTACACAGCGGAGACTGGTGACCGGATATGATTAGTACACAGCGGAGACTGGTGACCGGATATGATTAGTACACAACGGAGACTGGTGACCGGGAATGATTAGTGCACAACGGAGACTGGTGACCGGATATGACGTACACAACGGAGACTGGTGACCGGATATGATTAGTACACAACGGAGACTGGTGACCGGATATGATGTACACAGCGGAGACTGGTGACCGGATATGATTAGTACACAACGGAGACTGGTGACCGGATATGACGTACACAACGGAGACTGGTGACCGGATATGATTAGTACACAACGGAGACTGGTGAACGGATATGACGTACACAACGGAGACTGGTGACCGGATATGATTAGTACACAAAGGAGACTGGTGACCGGATATGACGTACACAACGGAGACTGGTGACCGGATATGATTAGTACACAACGGAGACTGGTGACCGGATATGATTAGTACACAACGGAGACTGGTGACCGGATATGATTAGTACACAGCGGAGACTGGTGACCGGATATGATTAGTACACAACGGAGACTGGTGACCGGATATGATTAGTACACACAGGAGACTGGTGACCGGATATGATTAGTACACAACGGATACTGGTGACCGGATATGATTAGTACACAACGGAGACTGGTGACCGGATATGATTAGTACACAACGGAGACTGGTGACCGGATATGATTAGTACACAACGGAGACTGGTGACCGGATATGATTAGTACACAACGGAGACTGGTGACCGGATATGATTAGTACACAACGGAGACTGGTGACCGGATATGATTAGTACAAAACGGAGACTGGTGACCGGATATGATTAGTACACAACGGAGACTGGTGACCGGATATGATTAGTACACAACGGAGACTGGTGGACGGATATGACGTACACAACGGAGACTGGTGACCGGATATGATTAGTACACAGCGGAGACTGGTGACCGGATATGACGTACACAACGGAGACTGGTGACCAGATATGATTAGTACACAACGGAGACTGGTGACCGGATATGATGTACATAACGGAGACTGGTGAACGGATATGATTAGTACACAACGGAGACTGGTGACCGGATATGATTAGTACACAACGGAGACTGGTGACCGGATATGATGTACACAGCGGAGACTGGTGACCGGATATGATTAGTACACAACGGAGACTGGTGACCGGATATGACGTACACAACGGAGACTGGTGACCGGATATGATTAGTACACAACGGAGACTGGTGACCGGATATGATTAGTACACAACGGAGACTGGTGAACGGATATGACGTACACAACGGAGACTGGTGACCGGATATGATTAGTACACAACGGAGACTGGTGACCGGATATGATTAGTACACAGCGGAGACTGGTGACCGGATATGATTAGTGCACAACGGAGACTGGTAACCGGATATTATTAGCACACAACGGAGACTGGTGACCGGATATGATGTACATAACGGAGACTGGTGACCGGATATGATGTACATAACGGAGACTGGTGAACGGATATGATTAGTACACAACGGAGACTGGTGACCGGATATGATTAGTGCACAACGGAGACTGGTGACCGGATATGATTAGTACACAGCGGAGACTGGTGACCGGATATGATTAGTGCACAACGGAGACTGGTAACCGGATATTATTAGCACACAACGGAGACTGGTGACCGGATATGATGTACATAACGGAGACTGGTGACCGGATATGATGTACATAACGGAGACTGGTGAACGGATATGATTAGTACACAAAGGAGACTGGTGACCGGATATGATTAGTGCACAACGGAGACTGGTAACCGGATATGATTAGTACACAACGGAGACTGGTGACCGGATATGATGTACATAACGGAGACTGGTGACCGGATATGATGTACACAGCGTAGACTGGTGACCGGATATGATTAGTACACAACGGAGACTGGTGACCGGATATGACGTACACAACGGAGACTGGTGACCGGATATGATTAGTACACAACGGAGACTGGTGACCGGATATGATTAGTACACAAAGGAGACTGGTGACCGGATATGATGTACATAACGGAGACTGGTGACCGGATATGATTAGTACACAAAGGAGACTGGTGAACGGATATGATTAGTACACAACGGATACTGGTGACCGGATATGATTAGTACACAACGGAGACTGGTGACCGGATATGATGTACACAGCGGAGACTGGTGACCGGATATGATTAGTACACAACGGAGACTGGTGACCGGATATGACGCACACAACGGAGACTGGTGACCGGATATGATTAGTACACAACGGAGACTGGTGACCGGATATGATTAGTACACAACGGAGACTGGTGAACGGATATGACGTACACAACGGAGACTGGTGACCGGATATGATTAGTACACAACGGAGACTGGTGACCGGATATGATTAGTACACAGCGGAGACTGGTGACCGGATATGATTAGTGCACAACGGAGACTGGTAACCGGATATGATTAGTACACAACGGAGACTGGTGACCGGATATGATGTACATAACGGAGACTGGTGACCGGATATGATGTACATAACGGAGACTGGTGACCGGATATGATTAGTACACAACGGAGACTGGTGACTGGATATGATTAGTACACAACGGAGACTGGTGACCGGATATGATTAGTGCACAACGGAGACTGGTGACCGGATATGATGTACACAACGGAGACTGGTGACCGGATATGATTAGTACACAACGGAGACTGGTGAACGGATATGATTAGTACACAACGGAGACTGGTGACTGGATATGATTAGTACACAACGGAGACTGGTGACCGGATATGATTAGTACACAGCGGAGACTGGTGACCGGATATGATTAGTACACAACGGAGACTGGTGAACGGATATGATTATATTTGTTTTCAGGCGCAATAAGACCCTTCCCGAAGGACCCGTTTTGGAATGTATGTAGTATGTATGTACCCACTGATCCTTCAAGTTGTCTAAGAGGCCACGTGACCTTCCCAATATAAATAAATGGGAAAATATAAATACATGTGACCTTTGCAGAGCTTCTGCATTACATGAAACCAATGTTTTCATGCTCATGTTGACATTAGGCATAAGCAATTATTGACGACCCAGCTACCATTTTTGCTCGGTGACCCCTACAAGGCCATCTCAGGTTATCTGAAGTCACCATTGTTTGCCAATAACATTTGATTGAGCAAAGATAGAGACGTGAGATCGACCCCACTGTGTTTATCACGCGGAGACGCTCTAGAATGTATGCGTTATGGCCCACTTGGGTCACCATATAACACTGGATGACCTTGACCTATGGTGGAATTTTAAAATTGACCTAAACCAGTCACAATGTTTATGGTTTCAAGCGCATTGATGGAAAAAATACGATGACGTTAACATTAGTATTATATCTTGCTTAGATAAAAATAAATTAACGAAAAGCTTTTCGCCAAAAACAGCATTTTTGACTTTTGATGACCTCTGGAGCTATTGCTAAGCTATTGCCCTGAACTAAAATTTGATAACACCAACGGCGATTACGTTTTAAAAAACTTTCGATTGCTTGTTCCGTTTGTTCCTAGCTGTTATAGTTCCCGAGATACTTAGGGGTGTCTGAAGCAAAGTCCTAAAATTGACAAATTTGACCTTTGTTGATATCTGGTGACCTCAATATTGAGCCACAAATGGCGGCGATAGTGTGGTGAGCTATCGAAAGGACTTCTTGGGTTCCATCATCTCCCCATACACAGGAGGATACATAGGAGCCGAGATGAAATGGGGGAATGAAGTCACCATGTCGCCTCCCTCGGCACGGATAAGGTGGCGCCGAGCACCGGTACGGCGCGGGTTAACGTGCTCTGTTCCCCTTAAGGAGTGGTATCTGATATCAATATAACTAATCAACAATATGCAGCAATGATACGGAATACAAAGACAGACTGGATGCTGAGGAATAACTGTCGGAGCGCCGATGGGACGGTCAAAGGCCTGACTTGGTTGCCGCCAGGAAGGCTCGGCACTTCATTGGAATTTCAGATCGGGTCGGTGCACCGACTCAACAGAATACACAATGTTCCACCTCAGCGGGCCTGAGCTGGCTCTGTACATATACACATTTACATACTGGCACGATTCCAGACCTGCACGCGTCAGGCGGCCATACTGGCGGCCACTGACGTCACCGTGGCAATTCCCGGCATCACCTCGGCTGCTGAACGGCTCGAGACGGAAGTCCGAAGGTGAGCAACGGCTCGCGACCTTGGCTGCCGGAATTGTTAAAAACTTGTTTGTAATTCCTACCTCCAGTAGCGTCAGCTTGTTAGAAAAGCACGGTAGCTGAATGGTTCTGGGGGCAGCTAATAATTACTGGTAGGTCTACATACACAGCGGCTGGATGGTTCTGGGGGCAGCTAATTATTACTGGTAGGTCTACATACACAGCGGCTGGATGGTTCTGGGGGCAGCTAATCATTACTGGTAGGTCTACATACACAGCGGCTGGATGGTTCTCCGACTAAGCTGGTATTGTTCTCACCTCTCAGTCAGTTTCCTCAGTCAGTTCTCAGTCAGTTGCCTCAGTCAGTCCTCAGTCAGTTGCCTCAGTCAGTTGCCTCAGTCAGTTGCCTCAGTCAGTTGCCTCAGTCAGTTGCCTCAGTCAGTTGCCTCAGTCAGTTCTCAGTCAGTTTCCTCAGTCAGTTGCCTCAGTCAGTTGCCTCAGTCAGTTGCCTCAGTCAGTTGCCTCAGTCAGTTGCCTCAGTCAGTTACCTCAGTCAGTTCTCAGTCAGTTACCTCAGTCAGTTCTCAGTCAGTTAGTGAGTCAGTTCTCAGTCAGTTAGTCAGTTACCACCTATCGCTGGTAAATACACAATGCATTGAGACATAACGGAGACTGACAATGCATTGAAACATAACGGAGACTGACAATGCATTGAAACATAACGGAGACTGACAATGCATTGAGACATAACGGAGACTGACAATGCATTGAGAAGGTTATCACACGTCACCATGTCTCGGGGAATGACACGTTCCTAACATTCCTTAACAAGCACAATCCTTCATGTCTCGGGCAATGACACGTTCCTAACATTCCTTAACAAGCACAATCCTTTGTAGAAGCGGTTCTGAGAATAGCCCCTGTCTGTAGCCCTAGCAGATAATAGCCCCTGTCTGTAGCCCTAGTAGTGAATAGCCCCTGTCTGTAGCCCTAGCAGATAATAGCCCCTGTCTGTAGCCCTAGTAGTGAATAGCCCTTGTCTGCAGCCCTAGCAGAGAATAGCCCTTGTTTACAGCCCTAGCAGAGAATAACCCTTGTCTGTAGCCCTAGCAGAGAATAGCCCTTGTCTGCAACCCTATCATAGAATAGCCCCTGTCTGTAGCCCTAGCAGAGAATAGCCCGTCTGTAGCCCTAGCAGATAATAGCCTGTCTGTATAGCCCTAGCAGTGAATAGCCCCTGTCTGCAACCCTAGCAGTGAATAGCCCCTGTCTGCAGCCCTAGCAGAGAATAGCCCGTCTGTAGCCCTAGCAGAGAATAGCCCCTGTTTGTAGCCCTAACAGATAATAGCCCCTGTCTGCAGCCCTAGCAGAGAATAGCCCGTCTGTAGCCCTAGCAGAGAATAGCCCGTCTGTAGCCCTAGCAGATAATAGCCCCTGTCTGTAGCCCTAGTTGTGAATAGCCCTTGTCTGCAGCCCTAGCAGAGAATAGCCCTTGTTTACAGCCCTATCAGATAATAACCATTGTCTGTAGCCCTAGCAGAGAATAGCCCTTGTCTGCAACCCTAGCATAGAATAGCCCCCGTCTGTAGCCCTAGCAGAGAATAGCCCGTATGTAGCCCTAACAGAGAATAGCCCGTCTGTATAGCCCTAGCAGTGAATAGCCCCTGTCTGCAACCCTAGCAGATAATAGCCCCTGTCTGTAGCCCTAGCAGAGAATAGCCCGTCTGTAGCCCTAGCAGATAATAGCCCGTCTGTATAGCCCTAGCAGTGAATAGCCCCTGTCTGCAACCCTAGCAGATAATAGCCCCTGTTTGTAGCCCTAGCAGAGAATAGCCCTGTATGTAGCCCTAGCAGATAATAGCCCCTGTTTGTAGCCCTAGCAGAGAATAGCCCGTCTGTAGCCCTAGCAGATAATAGCCCCTGTCTGTAGCCCTAGCAGAGAATAGCCCCTGTCTGCAGCCCTAGCAGTGAATAGCCCCTGTCTGCAGCCCTAGCAGAGAATAGCCCCTGTCTGTAGCCCTAGCAGATAATAGCCCCTGTCTGTAGCCCTAGCAGTGAATAGCCCCTGTCTGTAGCCCTAGCAGAGAATAGCCCCTGTCCGTAGCCCTAGCATATTGTATGCAGGAGGCACCTCGACATGATCACAGTCGGCATGCATCTATTTTCATAATGTTGCGCTCTGCTTCATCACAAAATGGGTGTCTAACTTCACTGGCATCAATGACAGCTTTGCTCAATCTTAACACGCGCACTGGAGGGGGAGGGGCACTTTTGTGCCCCCCCCCCCCCCACAAGTTTTCCGTGAATAGCTCGAAAACGACCTCATTACTTTTTTGGCTTCTGACAGTTTCTAGTACATTTTGTGACGCTGATTTCAAATATGGGATCCATTTTACATAATTATATGTTCCACTGGTGTCATGCGTCGCCTCAGGTCAACCGAGGTCACTGACCTCAAATGACCTGACATGACCTTTTTGGAATTTGGCATTTTCTAGGATATTTTGTGACGCTGATTTCAAATTTGGCACCAATTTAGCATAATTATATGCTCATTCGCGATTCTAGCTAGGTTAAATTCAATTTATACGCATTTATATTTTGGTTGACTTTTGGGTCATTGGCATGACCTCAGAGGTTACCTAATGATCTAGAACCTTAAAATCGAGTGTCAATGGCTTCCTCTCGTGACAAGCAACACGCTCGTTTTTTTACTTGAAGCTCTAGCTCAATTAGGGGCGAAACGCTAGGGGGGTGTACCCCTCCCCCCTCCCCGCCCTGCACGGTCACGCACTGATCGGACGCTGCACGGGCGAGGGTTAAACTTGCACGGACAGTACGTACAATTTTTTTTTTGAGAGATCTGCCAACTTGCACGGACACTGTGTGTAGTGGTGGCGACGCCTATGCTGCTCAACAACTTTTCGCTGACGTCTTCCCAGTCACCCAACATTTTTTTACGCTCCCCAGTCCCCCCCCCCCCCCCCCACTCATCGACTCTTTGCGCTTACGACCCGACGCCCCCCCCCCCCCCCGCTCATCAACAACTTCTCGCCGAGGAATTGCGGAGCGAAGTTTTTTCCCCAAAACTCGAAACCTAGATCCGCCACTACAGAGCGCTGCTGTACAGAACACCACGCCACCTTACCTGTAGGTCAACCCTCAGACGGGAAGTGTGCAGTCCTTGCTCTCGCTTTGTCCAATCCACGGCCGTGCCTCCTCCTGCTGTCTCAGTCAGTCTCTTGTCTCGGCCACTGCTATCTGACTTCAGCCAGTCCGTCTCGGTCTGTCCGTGTCGACACCGGAGTGGGAGACGGCGCCTCGGTCGCGGTGCGCTCCGACTGCGGTCGTCCCCCTCGCCACCCGCGCGACTGATCTCTGCTCGCTGCTGGAGCCTACTGCGCCGTCCGCGCGCCGGTCCGACTGCCGGCATCACCCCGCCGCAGGGCAGCGCAGAGCTCTCACTGAGTCAGGCGACTCGGACGGGAATTCCCGCCGCTCGGCCAACTCATCGTCAAGGAATGGCCATCTCAGACTGGGGAGACTGCGAGAGGTACCTGGGCGCAGGGGACGCCGCGGTTCAACCGACACACCATCCATCAGTAGAGGTGAAAACTCGACCGCCTGCTACACGCCGGTAGAGATGAAACTTCTCAATCACACAGTATAACATCAGAATATAGCCCGCGCGGCACTGGGGGGTAAATTTTACCCCTCCTCCCGGATATTCTCCATAACTTGAAAACTATGACAGATATCGAAGTGAAACTTGCGGTACCTTATGGTGCATCAATTCTACATCTTGTGTTACAATTTTGTTGAAATTCGTGAGAATTTTGAGGAGATAATGACGTTTTAGTGACGTCATGTCATGTCATTTTTGGTGATTTAAAAAAAAAAAAATGTTTGAAAAATCGTAGAAAATAGCGTGTTGATGCAAATCGCAAATAAAAGGCGTCAAAAGAAAGGAAATAACATTGTCTTTAGCATGGCTATCTCAGATGTTCAAAATTTTGGGTTTTTAACCCCAAAAATGCAACAAAAAAAAATGGGGAAGAATTTCCACAAAAGTTTTTTGTTTGAAGATTTTCAAAAAACCGGAAGATATATGAGAGATCCGAGTATGAACGATGTTCAAACCAAATTTCAAAGCAATTTCTTTATTTTTGACTGACTTATGGCTCTCTAAGAATAAGTAACTCATGACGTCATTTTTTTAATTGCGTTTTTTGGCTTTTACTGACCAGATACAGACAAATAAATGCCGCCACTGTATTTCGAAGACAAAACTAGTCTAGAAACATGCAATGTTTATTTAGATTAATCAATTTCAAATTTTGACCTTATTGTGACCTGACCTTGACCTGAGGGCGATTATATGGTGTCAGGCTGTGAAAATGGCTGCTTCTATCGAATTATACGTGTAAAATAACCCATACAACATGTGTCGCATGGCTTTCGTAGACCTGTGACCTTTTGTGACCTGACCTTGACCTTGACCTTTGCTTAAAATTTCACTTTTACTTATGCAGGAGATGCATTATACATTTGGGAGCACTTTGTGAGATAATAGTTGCAATATAAGGCTTTGGATGGAAAGTATAGCCCAAAAACCCAAATACTGAAATTTTGACACTTGACCTGACCGTGACCTGACATGTGACCTTATGTTAATAATTTCGGACATGCGTTAGATTCTTCTCACTGAGAGCTTTCGATCGCCGCCTTGCGCGTCTCGCTGCGGTTATTGGTTCGTAAGATACGAGGGGGGGGGGTAACATTTACCCCCAGCACCGGACGTTCGGATGGAGACCCAGCGCCGCGCGGGATAGAAGACAGTTTGTTTAGGACCGAGGACTTCTCGCTCGAGGACGGGGGTACCGAGGGGTGTAGGCGAAACGCAGCGACAACGGCCATACAGGGGGGGGGGGGTCTCATGCGGTAGGTGGTCGTCGCGAACAACAGCTGTCATCTACTGACTTACACTCATTGGTCATTCTGTCTCATTCTGTATATGCAGCGTATTCATCTGGACATAGATCGTACCCCGAGCGATATACAGGTAGGTGTGTACAGGTAATAATTACTTACTACACGGCGAAACACACGCAAAACATCACAATAAGCACATACCATCACACGCTAATGCACTCTGAAAAAAGAGCTGGCCTTGAGGAATTGGCGGTCGACAAAGATCGATCAGGAGATCAGGAGACATCAGCAGCATTGAGTACTGCTGAGTGGCTCGGTGTTTGCGCAGTCCAGTCTGTGGATGCCGCGCAGTGAGTGAGGAGGAGGACGTACGGAAGTCGCAGTGCAGGAATCGGACAGCAAAGGTACGGCAGCATAACAGTACTGCGTTATGCTCAGCTGAGCAAAGCGTTACACTGAAACGGCAGCGAATGCATGTTTTGAAAATGAAAACACTGATACATACAAACCTCCGATACGGTACACTCAGAAACACTTTTAAACGTTTTCTGAATGCTCTTCTCTGAGAAACCCGCACAGCTTCCATTTCTAGATCTTTCAGTGGATGGTCTCGCCTGATAAATCTGCATGGTTTCCGCGTTGGTTGTTGATATATGTCTCCAGCTTACCATTGTATGTCTGGGACCATCTGGCAGTCAACGAATAAGACAAGTCTGTCCCGACCGAGGATCGAACCCGCGGGTTGTTTTTGCAGTCAGCTGATGAGAATCTTGAAAATCGCCCATAGTTCTCATGTGGTTGAATGCGAAACACATGCGGGTGGCGCTGTCATCGTAGCGGTAGGACTGGGTTGACGATGACTGGAATATTTGTATTCTTTGCCACAAGTGTTATTTCGCTTGGAAATGTCTAGAAGTTTAAAACAAATTGACCCTCATGCGATTTTTCAGACAGTTCGGCTATTTTCCACGGGAAGCATTTGACGACGCGAATTTTAATACTTATAAGTAGTTGATAAATGTCAAGCCATCACAATGGTTATCTCAACTAAAATATAATGCTAAGGTGGGATAGTCCCTGTAACCAAGCAATATGACTATACGTATCCATAAATTAATAACAAATGTTTTCAGGGTTTGGGAACAGAGTGGGTAGTGCTGGGCAAACAAGGATACATTTAAACGGGGAAAGGGGGAATTTCCCCCTTTCAAAAATTTCGAATGCGTCAAAAAAAGAAATAGTAACATTTTGGCAAATTGCACTTTCCCAATTCCCCCTATCAAATATTTTGCATCTAAAAAGTATCCCTGTGTGCAAGTGCTGGGTGGTATACTGTCAACTCAGGACGTACTCCCTTTTAGCGGATTCGAGAAAGGAGATCATGAACAACTTCATTTTTAGGTTGGCATGCATTGAGGCCTGGCATTTTTTCTGGAGGATTAAAAGAACTAAAAGGACTATGTGTTACTACCACGTCTGGTCCCTTACCGTGTCATATTTCAAACCTGTTTTACCTTTACCAGAGCGCACCCGCTCGGTCATCGCCCAAAAAGGCGTTTAACTGGTATATAGGTTTACATGACTCGTATGATAAGCGAGCGGGCGCGAAGCGCCCGTGATGTTTCTTGTCAACTTACTAGACAAATTTACATTTGACCCGGCCCGAACCGGCCTGAACCGGCCGTACAGACGCTTTTCGGAAGCTAATAACTTTGCAACCACTGCTCCGATTGCGATCGGGTTGTCACCATTGGATAGGACCGTCAAATCAATGTTGATTTTTGTATGGTGCGTTCTGATCAGTGGCGTACCCAGGATTTACTCCAGGAGGGGGGAATCTTTACTCAGGGGGGAATACAGTACCCCCACAAAAAAAAACTCACCCGATTTGGCCCACTATATTTTTAAAAGGGCATATTGTCATCATTTTTCTGTGAAAAAAAAATCATTTTTTTCGACCAAAGGGGCACGTACAGACCTTCAGGGGGGGGGGAGGGCAATTGCCCCGTCCACCCCTTGTGTACGCCTATGGTTCTGATAGGGGTGGTACCACAGCGCTTGGCACATACACACGTCGAAATGAACAAAAATAATTATTGATCAAAAATGGCTTGATTTATCTAAGCATTAATTTATACGATGAAGCATGCAGCGCTCAGGACGTACTCCCTTTTGGCGGATTCGAGAAAGGAGATCATGACAAATGTAATTAAACTTATGTTGTATGTAGAGTTTAGTGCTTGTGCGAGGAACATATTTGATATAATTAATAAACTAAAAAACATGACCTTTTCCTCGAAAATGTGAAAATCCAATGTTATCCAAATGTTATTATTATGTTGTAATATTTCGGCCACAGGCCTTTATCAAACAGTAAAACATTTTTTTTTTCACGTCGAAATATTACAACATAATAATAACATTTGGATAACATTAGATTTTCACATTTTCGAGGAAAAGGTCATGTTTTTTAGTTTATTAATTATATTTTATGTTGTAGGGGTGTAGGTTTGTCCCAGGGAAGCAACAGATACCGCTCGGTTACCGCCGATTAAGGCGTTTTACTGGTTTAGATGGGAGATATTGTCCGCTGAAAATTTGAGTTTTGCTTGACATTACAAAGTTGCCCGAGGCTGTAACTCGAAAACCATTTGACGGACGAGGCTGAAAAGTTCACAACGTGAATCAACAGCCCAGATACCCCCAGACACGTGGTTTTATCGAAATATGAGATGTAGTGTGTTATTTAGAGATCATTTTGGTCGATCTGTTTTGGAATACCCCAATTGCCCCCTCCCCACCCCCAAGCGAAAAATCGGTAGGCAAATGCATATCCCCAAACCGTTCCGGGGGGTTGTGATTTTTGTTCCGGGAAAGCGAGATTTTCCCCCTTCCCCGCTCAACGAAACTTTCGTGCTGCCGACCCGACGCCCCCGCCCGCTCAAAGACCTTTCCCGCTGACGATCCGACGCCACCCCTCACCCCCCGGTCAACACTTTTCGCTGAAGAAACGGAACTACATTTTTTTTTGCCCCCCAAACTCGAAACCTGGATCCGCCACTGAAGCCGGCGACGGGATTGTTTACAATATCGGCCTTGGAATGCCGCAGACGCAAAATATAGTGCCGCCCGCTAGCCAATCAGCTCGCGGCTTTTTGAGTGCATGCGCGAATATTTTATATATATATATTCACTACGGCAAGCAATAGGGCCAGGTTCCCGTGGTGAAACATAATAGTATTACTGTCATACTTTGGATGGGATACTTTTCGGACGTACGGCAATAATATATGATTGGTATTCACTTGGTGAAACAGGGCCAAGGACCTTTCCACCACGCCTGGTAATAGGAGCGTATGGCTCGCATTACTCACAGACACATAATCTGGACTTTCAACCCCCAGAGAGGTAAGTTTCAGCCCCAGAGAGGTAAGTTTCAGCCCCAGAGAGGTAAGTTTCAGCCCCAGAGAGGTAAGTTTCAGCCCCCAGAGAGGTAAGTTTCAGCCCCCAGAGAGGTAACATTCAGCCCCCAGAGAGGTAAGTTTCAGCCCCCAGAGAGGTAAGTTTCAGCCCCAGAGAGGTAAGTTTCAGCCCCCAAAGAGGTAAGTTTCAGCCCCCAGAGAGGTAACATTCAGCCCCCAGAGAGGTAAGTTTCAGCCCCCAGAGAGGTAAGTTTCAGCCCCCAGAGAGGTAAGTTTCAGCCCCCAGAGAGGTAAGTTTAAGCCCCAGAGAGGTAAGTTTCAGCCCCCAGAGAGGTAAGTTTCAGCCCCAGAGAGGTAAGTTTCAGCCCCCAGAGAGGTAAGTTTCAGCCCCCAGAGAGGTAAGTTTCAGCCCCCAGAGAGGTAAGTTTCAGCCCCAGTGAGGTAAGTTTCAGCCCCCAGAGAGGTAAGTTTCAGCCCCCAGAGAGGTAACATTCAGCCCCCAGAGAGGTAAGTTTCAGCCCCCCGGGAGGTAAGTTTCAGCCCCAGAGAGGTAAGTTTCAGCCTCCAGAGAGGTAAGTTTCAGCTTCCAGAGAGGTAACATTCAGCCCCCAGAGAGGTAAGTTTCAGCCCCCAGAGAGGTAAGTTTCAGCCCCAGAGAGGTAAGTTTCAGCCCCCAGAGAGGTAACATTCAGCCCCCAGAGAGGTAAGTTTCAGCCCCCAGAGAGGTAAGTTTCAGCCCCAGAGAGGTAAGTTTCAGCCCCCAGAGAGGTAAGTTTCAGCCCCCAGAGAGGTAAGTTTCAGCCCCCAGAGAGGTAAGTTTCAGCCCCCAGAGAGGTAAGTTTCAGCCCCAGAGAGGTAAGTTTCAGCCCCCAGAGAGGTAAGTTTCAGCCCCCAGAGAGGTAAGTTTCAGCCCCCAGAGAGGTAAGTTTCAGCCCCAGAGAGGTAAGTTTCAGCCCCAGAGAGGTAAGTTTCAGCCCCCAGAGAGGTAAGTTTCAGCCCCCAGAGAGGTAAGTTTCAGCCCCCAGAGAGGTAAGTTTCAGCCCCAGAGAGGTAAGTTTCAGCCCCCAGAGAGGTAAGTTTCAGCCCCCAGAGAGGTAAGTTTCAGCCCCAGAGAGGTAAGTTTCAGCCCCCAGAGAGGTAAGTTTCAGCCCCCAGAGAGGTAAGTTTCAGCCCCCAGAGAGGTAAGTTTCAGCCCCCAGAGAGGTAAGTTTCAGCCCCAGAGAGGTAAGTTTCAGCCCCCAGAGAGGTAACATTCAGCCCCTAGAGAGGTAAGTTTCAGCCCCAGAGAGGTAAGTTTCAGCCCCAGAGAGGTAAGTTTCAGCCCCAGAGAGGTAAGTGTACGACAGTCACACAGTGGCCGTTCTCCTGCGATATCTGTTAAATCAGTTGAACAATCTGATGTATGTCAAGGCACACTTGCAGAAGCGACATTTCGATGGCCAGGTTTGCAGGTATATGTCGTAATGCAATTACCTGTGTGCCGCAATATATGTGTGTGATGCGTCATTGATCACAGTGCAGAACTCACTCAGGAGTG
>JAXIVJ010016088.1:0-29853 GCA_036785665.1 Chirona hameri
GACAGGGGTGGCGGATTGCGGGGCGCAGGGTACCCAAAATCCCCCCCCCCCCCGTTGAAAATCCTGGGGAGGGGAAGGGTCATTTTGCCCCCAGATTGAGCAGGCTAAAATCTGGGGGGGGGGGGGGCAAAATTACCCTTATGCCCCCCCAGGATTTTCGACTGGGGGGCATTTTGGGTACCCTGCTCCCCGCAATCCGCCACCCCTGTCCATGGGCCCCTCCAGTCTGGCTAGGAACTCATCCGGCATGTTCAAGGGGCCTTCCGACCGGCCCAGGGACCCTTTCGATCTATCCAGGGGCCCCTCTGACTTGCCCAGGAGCCCCTCCGATCGGCCCAGCGACTCTTCTGGTCGGCCTGCGCTGGCTGCTTTGTCGCCCTTGCCGACATGCTCAAGGGGACCTCCGACCTGCCCTGGAGCCCCTCCGTGCTGGCCAGGGGCCACTTCGGCATGTTCAGGGGCCCTTCTTACCCGCCCAGGGGTACTTTCGGTCTGATCAGGGGCCCTCCGATCTGCGCAGGGGCCCTTTTAACTTTCCAGGGGCCCTCTGGTCTCTCCAGGGGCCCTTTAACCTTATAAGGGGCCCTTCCGACCTAGCAAGGGACTGTGCTGGCTGCTTTGTCGCCTTGCGACATGCTCCGAGGGCCCTCCGACTTGCCCTGGGGCCCCTCAGTGCTGGCTAGGGGCTCATTCGGCATGTTCAGGGGCCTTCTGACCCACCTAGGGGCCCTTTCGGTCTGGCCAGGGCCCCTCTGACCTGCACAGGGGCCCTCTGGTCCGTCCAGGGGCCCTCCAACCTGCTCAGGGCCCTTATGACCTGGCAAAGGACTGCGCTGGCCGCTTTGTCGCCCTGTCGACATGCTCAGGGGCCTCTCAACCTGCCCAGGAGCCCTCTATGCTAGCTAGGAGCCCATTCGACGTGTTCAGGGGGCCCATTCGACGTGCTCAGGGGCCCTCTGATCCGCTCAGGGGCCCTTTCGGTCTGGCCAGGGGCCCCTCTGACATGCACAGGGCTCTTTTGAACGTCCAAGGGGCACTCTTGTCTTTCAGAGGGCCCTGGTGGCCCTAAAGGGCCTCTGAAGTCCTCTAAACTCTCTAAAGACCACGCTTTTTTCGGCGCGCGCAGCGCGCCGAAAAGGGCCCTCCAGGCCTTCGGGGAGGGGGGGGGGGGGGGCGCCCCCCCTCCCTTGGCTACGTGCCTGCGTGAGGGTCGGTACCTGTCCTGCCTCCAGACGTGAGGTCCGGTACCTGTCCTATCTCCCGGCCCGGCACCTGTCCTGTCTCCAGATCCAGTTCCCACTGAGCAAGGGCGCCGCAACCCTCCGAAAGTTCGGGGGAGGGGGGGGAGGCATTCTGAAGTCGATTCTTTCCATGTAACGCCCATAGGCGTAATGTTAAAATCCGAAAATGTGTGTGTGTGGGGGGGGGGGGGGGGAGGGGGCGGCTGCCCCTGCCCCCCCCCCGGTTCCTGCGTCCTTGCCACTGAGTTAACCTGTTGGTATTGCATTTCATCGCGTGTGGGGCCCCTCAGCAGTCAGCAGGCCTCCGCAGCCGGAAAACTGCACCTAGTACATATACTGCAATTCCGCTCAATAGATGGCGCTGCGAGCGTGTGCATTAAAATCCTTACGGGAAATGCGGAGAAACAGCTTCAATGTATATGATAACTTAATGAAAATCACTACGGCTGTCAACCAGCATACGAATAATTCGAAAATTATATTTAAAAAAAAACTGAAGAAAAAAAATATTAATGCCAAAATGTACGATATCGACGAAAAAAATGTCAAGTGTCCCTAAAAAGAGGCCGGTTGGCACCTCCAAATTTGATTTTAAAAATTTCAAAAAATGCATGTAAGCTTGTAATGACATAGCGCATGATAATTTCACTATTAATCTGAAATCTGTTTTGCATGACCAGGCCTAATGAGTAGGTGCGTAGTAGAAGTGGCAAAAGTTGATATTTTTGGGACCCAGACCCGACCCGGTCCCAAAAGCTGAAAAATGGACCCAGTTATACCCGGTGCAAGGCAAGTTTGGACCTAGCGGAACCAATAGCAACATGTTGTCTCGCAGCTAATATTGACAAATCTGCACTGTACAGTTCGTGCAAGTATGTAAACTAACTCGTGTAACTTTGCAAATACATACAGTTCAGATTGACCAACAGCCAGGCGCGTCGTTTTCTGAAAATTATTGGTAGGGACTAGGGCCCCAATGCTAACTTTATATATTTTAAGGTCATTCTTACCATGCGACGCCATAGGCCTAATGTTAAAAATGTGACATTATTGGTATAGAGCCTTGACCCTACCAGGCCTATAGAAAACGACACCCACGCCAACCGCACAAATAAACCTGCGTATCAGGTGTTCCTACTTGCGTGAAACCAGCATGAAACATAAGTTAGACCCAGTCTGTACCCGGTATCCTTTGGCGGGACCCAGTCTGGGACCACCTGGGTCCAGACTGGGTCTAGAGACCGGGTCCTCGGGTCCACGTTTTGCCACCTCTAGTGTGTAGTATGCGACACAGAAATTTCGAGATATGATGGTGTGTCCTTAGAACACAAGGATATATATATATATATATATATATATATATATATATATATATATATATATATATATATATATATATATATATATATATATATATATATATATATATATATTTATATATATATATATATATATATATATATATATATA
Organism: Chirona hameri; assembly: GCA_036785665.1. Classification (NCBI taxonomy): domain Eukaryota; kingdom Metazoa; phylum Arthropoda; class Thecostraca; order Balanomorpha; family Balanidae; genus Chirona; species Chirona hameri. Next base: position 2,712 of record JAXIVJ010016088.1, read on the forward strand.
TATATATATATATATATATATATATATATATATATATATATATATATATATATATATATATATATATATATATATATATATATATATATATATATATATATATATATATATATATATATATATATATATATATATATATATATATATATATATATATTGTTTATGTTGTGTTATGTTGTAAAACAACGACATATGTTTTCGACAACGAAAACAATTTTTTTTGGGGGGGGAGTAAATATTTTTTGGGTGGCAAACCCGAGATACCCATTTTTAATATTGTCTGTTCCTTTCTTTCGCCATTTTTAATTTGCAATTTTCTTCAAAACTCGAATTTCTACGGTTTTCCAAATATTTATTGTTTTTCCACCAAAAATTAAATGACATGGCGTGATTAAAAGGTCATTATCTCCCAAAGTACCCCACCATTTTCATTGAAATGTTGCGATAAGACGTAAAATGGATGCAGCATAAGGTACTGAAGGATTGACGTCAATATGTATCCTTGTTTTCAACTTATGTACTAATGTTGGGCCCCCCTTGGCTACGAGGCCCCCCCCCCCCCCCACTGGGCGAAATCCTCCCCACGCCCCTGGGCACGTACATACAACTTTCGCTTCTAAATTCTGCCGGCTACAAGGAATTGCGCGATCGGATGGTTGGATGTCAGCAGACTTGTGCTTGATTCCGCTTTAGCGGAATCGATTCCGATTCCATACCAAGCCAAATGGATCTGTTTCAGAATCCGATTCCAATATATATTTTGCTAGAGGAGTCGATTCCTATTCCGATTCTGGGGCACCCAAAAAGCTTGATTCCGAATCCGATTCCATTGATTCCGATTTGAGTCCTCTGCATCAAAATATGCCTGATCATACATACGAGTATCAGTATGGTAAAAAGATGACTCGAAGGGCACGGATAGTCATATTAAAGATATTACACACTACACAGGCATATTTAAAGGGAGTGTGCCTACTCACATCGCTTAGTTGGAGTTATTGACACTGGTCTATAGAGCACAATTTTCTGAATTGAACCAATACTCAATTTCTTCAGATTCACCGTAGTTGATGAGATATTCAAAGACTCCAGGAATTTGCTTGGGAGCAAAAAGTTATCGGGTAGACTCCAGAGGGCTTCCGCTACTAGAAGTACTGCAACTATCGATTAAACTGCTAGCATATTGTTAGCGCCGGCCAATAGCAATCCAACAAAACGGCTCGTGCACGCTGATAGCAGCAGCCGAACAGAAACTGGACGGCCATCATGTTTTTCGATGATGGCCGATGGCCATTTTTTGAAGAAGATATCAATTTAGAGCTACGAAACTTGCACATAATAAAGTTCACAGTGGCAAGAACGTGCTGTGCAAAACTCGTCTTTCTATCTTGCATGATGTGACCGTAATTGTATTGTCTTATGTGCGCCGTTTTACATAACATCACCATAGTGGCGATCGTTTTATAGATATCGAAACAAATATAAACAAAAAACAATATAAGTGGAAATTCAACTAAAGGGGCTCCAGATGTGAATTTCATCATATACAACAATCAAACCAACAGCTACTTACCGTATGAAAAATATTTTTGACATTCCAAAACAGTAGGCACACTCCCTTTAAGATGGCTATTTTGCTAACAAAAAATATTCAAATCATGTCATGAATTTTGTTGAAAAACTGAACCATGCTGCAAAATCGCGACAGTTGAAAAATGTCAAACTATAACGAAATGAAACAAACAATATAACCCAGACATACCTATTGGCTATAATTATGATGCATTAAGATATTGCAAGCTGCTGCCTGCTGTTGTGCAATATGACACACAGGGAAATCAATGCCTTGAAAGATTTGAGGATATTATGGAATGTATGGTACAATAAACATAACATCGCCATAAGTGAAGGTCAGTGTGTCTCCACCTAAATAAACATAATTACTCAGCACGTCTATTTGACCTTCATTAGGCAACAAATTGTCACCTAGCTATGCTTTAGTTATGCATGTTCAAAGAAACGAATTTACCTAAGGAAAACCCGAATTCATGGCCAAAGCGATTTTAGCGAAAATAAAACGGAAGCGCTTGAAATAAACATTGATTCCGATTCCACAATTTTCTAAAAATTATTGATTCCACCTGATTCTGATTCTACAAAGATCCAAACGGAATAGAATTTGATTCCAGTCCAAGCGTAATCGATTCCGGAGTCGGATTTGATTCCACTGGAATCAATCACAAGTCTGTGTGTCAGCCTGCCCAGAGCCCGAGGCCTTGAGTGCCTAGCCCGGGTCCTGACCTTGGAAATCCAGCCATTCAAAAGGTTCGGACTATTTTTTTTAATGCTAGAAGCTGCTATTTCATGCGATCTAAAACCTACAGTTTCTACATTCTACAGTAAATAGGGAAATTACTTGCTAATTTCTAGCCAACGTGAGTCATTTAACCAAGAGCCGTATAATTCCATTTCAGACCATCTCATCATTTACCACTCGTCTGCATTTAAGGCAAACCGCTCAGTCTTCAGCACCTCTGACGTCACCGGTTCCCGCTCAACACACACCTCTGACGTCACCGGTTCCCGCTCAACACACACCACCACCTGATGATAATGTGCCTATATTATCCCGCTCTCGGTGATGTCAGCACTTGTGAACAGATGCGCACGAGGCAAGCAGTACAACACAGTCGAACGGCGAAGGACGAGGCCGGCACCGCACGCCGAGACCAACACAAATCGACACACGTTGTTGCACAATTACGGTCCATTTTCAGTTGATGCAACACAAATAAGACGCAGAACAGAGTTATCCATCGGACATTCTTAAAGACAGTAAGAAGGGCCGTGGGTTCGATGTATAAATCCGTTTATGTGTAGCTTTTCGTAGCATGAATGTTAAACTCTCTCCCAATCGTGTCACTTCGGTCGACATTTCCCTCCGGCCGAATGTCTCTGGCCACCCCACGCGGGCAGCCAGTCGCGCAGAGCACCGTCCTCCCCGGACCAGCGGTGTTCTACCGCTGTCCTGGCCACCCCACGCGGGCAGCCAGCCGCGCAGCACCGTCCTTCCCCGGACCAGCGGCGTTCTACCGCTGTCCTGGCCACCCCACGCGGGCAGCCAGCCGCGCAGCACTGTCCTCTCCCGGACCAGCGGCGTTCTACCGCTACAGGTACAGGCTGGCGGCGAAAACGATGTCCCTCTTCAGCAGTCGGATGCCCTCGCTGAACTTGTTCTCGAGGTCGGTGTTGCCGATTCCCTTGGCGGACTGCACCATCTGACGCAGCAGCTCCTCCAGACGACGCATACAGCGGATCACGCTGCCTGCAGAGCGGGGGAGGAGAAGGGCGTCAGGTGGTGGGAGCAGGTGACGGCCTAGGGTCTGGAGGGGGGGGGGGGGGGGGCAGACGTGATTGGTGGCAGGGTACCATAGTATCGCTGCCGCAGCGCCCAGCCGAGCCAACCACGGAACTGACATTGACAACCAAAAGACTCAGTGGGAGTAAGCACACATCTGGTTAAATTGTAATGCGACTTGTGTGCGAAATTTTGCGATGATGCGATTTAAATATGATCCAGCACCAAACAACCTGAAACATTTTGATCACCGCCAGAAAAAGCGAGACTAACAAATCACACCTCATTTCATCCATCCCGTACCACCACAGACGATATCGGCCGCGACCAGTTGACCACTACACCCCCGCCCTGACCTTCGAAGGCGTCCGTCATCTTGCAGAGCTCTGCGAAGCTAGCTCCCTGGCACCAGGCGTTCACCACGTCCATCATGGCCGGCTTGAACTGGCCCACGTACTCCTCCTCGTCCAGCTCCAGTTTGGCCTCCACACTGACACGGGCTATCCGCCGCGCCAGCTCCTGCACTCAACAACACATTATCATTATCAGTATGATTCACACTGGTTGTTGATTCGACACTGACTGAATCGATTGGAACCGTGCAATCAAAATTCCTTGAATACAAAAAAATGATTAACCACCAGATCTTTTGATTCATGAATCATAATTGAATCAAAACCCGCATCAAATCAAGGCTGATTGAATCAAAAGATTTAACGATTCAAGTACACTGGTAAATTGTGCAAATACATCCAGTCCCAGTGGCTACATTCATTTATACTGAAATAGTATTGCTGTAACAATGTTATAATGATCATATATATGAATGTTTCCATTTTTATTGATTTGACATAAATTCATCACATATATTTAAATGTTGAATCAAACGTGAATCGATAAGACAAATATTTGTTTTGATTTTTTTAATCAGAAAGAATCAATTCTCAAAATTTTCTCCATGAATCAAATTGGGATTGAATCATTCAGATGCCAAAATGAATCATGATTGAATCGTTCCAAAAAAAGTTGAATCAATAACCAGTCTGTTATGATTATTGTTTGTTCGCTGGTTTACCTGCAAATTGGCATACATTGCATTATCACAAATAATTTACACACAGGGGATTTTCGCAGTTGTACGCCAGCAGCAGTTGGCATCTTCTTTATCATTTTCCTGTTTTGATCACCATGAAGTTAATGATGATTGAAATGGCACGGCATGAGCCATCAACCATCGTCTCATCAGCGCCGACCCTACCACCCGACGTCCCTCCACAGAATGCATTCTTCCAGTTCCCCCCCCCCCCCCCCAGCCCTACCTCCCCACCCACTTCTCCCTGGCCCACGGACCTGCATCTGTCTCAGCGCGCCGGACAGCTGGTCCTGCAGCTTGGGCGCGTCGTTCGACTTCTCGTCGAACGTGAAGCAAGACATCAACGCTACCGACTGCGACACCGTCAGGTCGTTGAACATGCCGTTAAAGACCATCTCTGTGATGAGCAGCTCGTCAGCGCTGTGGATGGAGGGGAGGGTGAGGGTGAGGGGAGGGGGGTTGTGAGCGAGGGTGACTAGCTCTTAACCCGCGCACTGCAGGGGGTTTGCGCCGAACACGAACTGCAGGGGGGGGGGGGGGGTTGATTTCCGCCCCCGTGAGATTTCGAAAACTACGCTAAGTAGCGACAAGCGGAAAACGGCGTTTGATAGTTTGATACAAGTTCTATCGAAAGTATTTCAGTATTTGTTTTAGGTCAGGTCAAAATTGAGGTCACCAGAGGTCATCAAAGGTCAAATTTCCAGTTTTTTTTTGTAATCTCCTGTTTTAGGACTTCGCTCCAGAAATTCCCATATATCTCGGAAACTATACTAGCTAGAAACAAACGAAAAAAGCGATCGCCAGCCATTGAAATTTGCAATCGACAAGGTGTCCTCAAATTTGATCTAAGGTCAATATTTGAGGCTCCAGAGGTCAAAAAGTGTTTTTTTTTGCAAAACCATTTTTTGCTGATAACTTGTTACCTAATAAAGCTAAGGGAAAGCTGTTTACGTCATTGTTTGTCTCGTCAAGGCGCTTCGAATGATATACATGGTGACCTTGTTAGGTCAACTTAAAAAATTGACCACAGGTCACATGACCTTGACCTGAGGTCAAGACCCAAATAGGTCATGTTGCATATAGGGAGACGTGTCTCAACCAGACAAACACATTGCTGTAGGTTTTACTTCTCTATCTTCATTATGTCGGGAGTTATTGCCAAACAAGTGATGGTGAACTCGGATGACCTCCAATGACTCCATAGGGGTCACTGAACAAAACTTACACTTGGATCATCAATAATATCCTATAATAACATGATCAGAAGTAATTGGACTAATATCATGCATATCCTTGAAATAGGAAGCATTTTAATATTTCCCCATTGACTTATTATGGAGAGGTGACGAAATTGACCTGACCTTAGGTCACCGATATCAAAATTCCGAGATATACGAATTGTAAGTACTTATGCCCTCATCACACCCTGTAAGTTTCAAACTGATCGGTGAGAAACTCTGGCTTTTGCACAACAGCAAACGTTTTGGAGGTGGGGTCACTAAGCAAACGTGGGGTCACTAAGCACTAAGCAAAGCAAACGTAGCAAACGTTTTGGAGGTGATCTGGTGACCTGACCTGAGATGACCCGAGGTATTTTTTTTCCTTCAAAGTGTGCGCAATGGATGTTCTAACAGGTGTGCCAAGACCCGGCGGCGCTGCGCGCCGCCGTTTTTTCGCTATCTAAGAAAACATGATGGGGGGGGGGGGGGGGGGGGGGCGGGCGGGCGGAAATCAACCCCCCTGCAATGCGCGGGCTAACATCTCATACTGACACATTAATCTGCTTAAGTCATGTGTCTTATTGTTTCAAACGAAATAATTCGATGGTGTGACACTTGTTATGATACAAATGATACGTACATATTTGTCGTTTGTGATGACGATACACTTTGTGAATGCAAGAATATCTTTCCTTCCAATTGCATGGCAGTGAAATGATCATAAAACTCAGAGAATGTGGTCAAATTCTAAAGCATTTGTCAACGTTACCTTAAAGGCAATGTTTCACCTTTCTGAAAGTTGTCAAATATACGCTGGTTGTAGTAAAAAACATGAAGTAAGTGCTGCTGAAAACGATGGTGATATTTTTTCTCTCGAAGTCACTTAACTTTATACAAATTGAGGCTTTAAATTTGGGATGTCTGACAAAAACCGCCGCTGATTGGCTGACAAAGTGGGATTGGCTGAAAAAAGTGGCTGTCAGCCAATCAGCTTCCGCCTAACCACTAACCTAGACCCCATTTTGCAAATGGAAAATTCAATTGCTTAAAAACGGTTAAGTTTTTGGGAAAATGACCTGAGTATTTTCAACATTTCAATAACGGCCAAAGATAATTGGTATCTCAGTTCAAAACCAATACAAAGGTGAAACATTCCCTTTAAAACCAGCTGTGGAGCGGAGAGTGGGATTCCTATACTAGTGTTTTGGCAACGAAAAATCCCGCAATATATTTGGCTTAATATATATACCTTTTCATGATTGGGTGTCCTAGGCACCCACACTTATGGATTCCAACTTACTGACCTGCTGAGTTCGCAGGCCACCCGACCCTTGACCTCGATGACCCCTGCGGCGGTGCAGTATCCCAGCCGGCGCAGCACGCGCTTACGGCATTTCAGCTCGTCCATCTGCAGCAGGGACTTGGCCCGACGCAACTCCAGCTTGGCCGCCTTCAGCTCGTTACTCAGCTGTGGAGATGGCGAGCAGAGTGTAGGGTAGTAAAGCGGAAAGCACGTAGGGCTAATCTAATTTTCGTTCCTTTTTCAAAAAGTATACAGGCAAATGTGGGACTGGCTAACACAAACCAAGCCTTCATACAACTCAGGTGAATTCAAATATCTGCATACATTTCTTCCATTTTTTAGTTAAACTTTACAATTATTTTATGGAATAATTTCAGTTTTCTCTTACAAATGACATGGACATTTCATGATTACAAATACTGCATTCATCTACCGACCTCTACCTTCCTCACATACGACTTATAAGCTCACCCAGCGACCTCGGCCTTCGCATACCGGCTGTACAGCGGATGTAGAACTGACCTCGACCTTCTCCACATACTGGTTGTAGAGCTCGTCTAGCCGCGGGTCGTCATGCAGCGGGTGTGAGAACAGACGGCGCTCGAACGACTCGATCTTGTCCACCAGCGCCACAAACTCCCGGTCCTTGATGCCCATGTCCTTCACGGCGTCCAGCCGCGGGATGCCCGCAGGGAAGCGACGCTTCATCTCCTGTGATGAGGGTAACGGGGGGTCAGAGCAGCCACAGGAGGGGGGCAGTGTGATGGCAGGAGCGCACAGCTGAGAACCATACGCAATACACCATGACTACTGGCAGGGTTGGATGAGCCACAGAAACAAAACACGGCACAGACTGAGCTGGCACAGCTGAACAACGCATATCGGTCGGCTGAATAATCCACGCTATTGCCACAGTCAAACACAGCGTCGGTCGGCGAGTCAGGCCGCCAAGCAACCCAAGGCCTAGCGCCAAACCGTCCTTTTCTTAACTCCTATTCAAGTGGTCCCGAATTGTATAGCTCCAACGACACCGTACCTTGATGGTTTTCAGCACGATCATGCGGTTGTCGAGCGGTCTCAGATCCTGCGGGTACTTCAGCCGTACAGCGCTGATCTCGTGAACCAGGTGAACCAGCACAGGCACCACCACCATCTCACCCTTCTGGTCCGCCGCTGTGGGAAGGGGGACAGCGGGTCAGCCGTCAGCGATCAGTGGGAGGTCAGATCGTCCGGCGGGTCGGCAGAGCGGTGGACAGAAAATCAGATCCAACCAAGTGTTGGTTACAGTTTTGTGAACAGATGGAATGGAGGGCAAACTGCATGTCACAACACAGCGTCTAATGAGCATATAGCAGTGTTTAGAGCGTACAGAGCATGCGGAAAATCGCAGACGCACATGCGTACCACTGGGCCCAATCTCGATGGCAAATCACTGTTATTACATTAACTACCGCGACATATCAGCCCAACCATAACATAAATATCTTCATTCGACGAATCCCATCCAAACAAGACGATCTCCACCGTGCCAACCATGCCACCCTCGTCTCCATTTGCCACAGCTTAACGCTTCTCCATGCGGCCCAAGACCTCTCCATCACTCCATACACGCCCCACACCACTGCTACTGCCTTCCCTCCTGTCCCCGGCACCAACTTCAGCGTGCGCTAAACTCACGAGGCGGCTCGAGCAGGGATGTCTCCTTTAGCGTTGCCGTCTCCTTCGACACATGCATCAGCACGTCCACCACGTAGGTGGAGCCGCCCTCCAGCGGGTTGTCCGTCTTCTTCGCCTCCTCCTTTTTGTAGTTGATGACGATGCACCAGCCGAAGTCCTTGTCGTCCGTCTGGATCTGAAGGAGGGGAAGAGGGTCATGTCATGAGGGATGGCGTCAGTGGGGGTGGACATGGATGACCTGAGCTGGTCCTGGCTTGATTCTGTCCCCATCCTGGCTCTGATCATAGGATTGGTCTAAGCCGCTCCTCTCCTTGTTCTGTCCCGATGCTCGTCTTGATTTTAAAGACGCCGGATGGACTTACTTATGAGACAGAGAGCTGATCTCCCGTTGGACATTGGTTCTGGGCTAGAGATGCACACATTTATCCAAAGCAAGAACCGGCACCACCCACGCCACCGCTCATAAATGAGTCAGCACCGGCGCAGTGTTGGGTTTTCATTTCATGACCTGGTCCCCGAGAGTAAAAATAAAAAAATTGGAGAGTAACATTGTATTGTTACGAAAATTAAGATTTTCATTTTGACAAATCCTTTTACTCGGAAAGTAAACATTCCTTATTTATAGTACATATTCAATCCTTGTGAAGAAAATGGAATTATACTTCAACTACAATGTCGGTAAGATCAGGTGTAAATTTCAAGAACAAAAATGAAGAGAGCAAAATTGTTTGGGCCCAAAAAGTCCAGAAAATAGCCAAAATGGCTAGGCTGGCCCCGGAATCAGGCCCGGCCACATGTGGCCGGGCCTGATGACGCCAGGTGCATGTCTACTTCATTATACATTAATCCATATTTTAACCCCCAACTTGTGCTGAGCCCGCCATGAGACCAGCAAGCTTGAGTTCAGACACTGATATATGAATGAATTATACGAATGAATGATATGAATGAGATGAATTAATTATATGAATGAATGAGATGAATGAATTATATGAATGAATTAGATGAATGAATATGAATGAATGTGATGAATGAATGCGATGAATGAATGCGATGAATGAATGCGATGAATGAATGAGGTGAATGAATGATATGAATGAATTAGATGAATGAGATGAATGAATGAGATGAATGAATGAGATGAATGAATGAGATGAATGAATGAGATGAATGAATGAGATGAATGAATGAGATGAATGAATGAGATGAATGAATGAGATGAATGAATGAGATGAATGAATGAGATGAATGAATGATATGAATGAATTAGATGAATGAATGAGATGAATGAATGAGATGAATGAATGATATGAATGAATGATATGAATGAATGATATGAATGAATGATATGAATGAATGATATGAATGAATGAGATGAATGAATAAGATGAATTAATGAGATGAATTAATTAGATAAAATGATATGAATGAATGAGATGAATGAGATGAATTAAATGAGATGCATGAATGAGATGAATGAGATGAATGAATGAATGATATAAATGAATGAGATGAATGAGAGGAATGCATTTTATGTTATTTATTTCTCAAGATCGCCGACGGGATGACCCATTGATGGACGAAGTCAAAGTTTAAAACAAACTGATGAGATGACGAAACAAAATGATGATCATGATATGAATGAATGAGATGAATGAATGAGATGAATGAATGAGATGAATGAATGAGATGAATGAATGAGATGAATGAATGAGATGAATGAATGAGATGAATGAATGAGATGAATGAATGAGATGAATGAGATGAATGAATGAGATGAATGAATGAGATGAATGAATGAGATGAATGAATGAGATGAATGAATGAGATGAATGAATGAGATGAATGAATGATATGAATGAATGATATGAATGAATGATATGAATGAATGATATGAATGAATGATATGAATTAGATGAATGAATTAGATGAATTAATGAGATGAATGAATGAGATGAATGAATTAGATGAATGGATGAGATGAATGAATGATATGAATTAATGAGATGAATGAATGAGATGAATGAATTATATGAATGAATGAAATTAATTAGATGAATGAGATGAATGAGTGATATGAATGAATGAGATGAATGAATGAGATGAATGAATGAGATGAATGCATGAGATGAATGAATGAGATGAATGAATGAGATGAATGAGATGCATGAGATGAATGAGATGCATGAGATGCATGAGATGAATGAGATGCATGAGATGAATGAATGATATGAATGAATGAGATGAATGAATAAGATGAATGAATGAGATGAGATGAATGAATTATATGAATGAATTTGATGAATGCATGAGATGAATGAATGATATGGATGAATGAAATGAATGAATGAGATGAATGAATGAGATTAATAAATGCGATGAATGAATGAGATGAATGAATGAGATGCATGAATGAGATGAATGCATTAGATGAATTAATGCGATGAATGAATTATATGAATTAATGCGATGAATGAATGAGATGAATGAGATGAATGCATAATATGAATTAAATGAATGAATGAATGCATTAATGAGATGCATAAATGCATGAATGAGATGAATCAATGCATAAATGATACGAATCAGTCCATGAATCAGATGAATGAAAGCATGCATGAGATGAATGAATGCATGCATGATACGAATGAATGCATGAATCAGATGAATGAATGCATGCATGAGATGAATGAATGCATGAATGAGATGAATGAATGCATGAATCAGATGAATGCATGCATGAATCAGCTGAATGAATGCATGCATCATATGAATGAATGCATGAATCCGATGAATGAATGCATGAATCAGATGAATGAATGCACGAATCAGATTAATGAATGCATGAATCAGATGAATGAATGAATGAATGAATGAATGAATGAATGAGTGAATGGATGGATGAACATACCCAACCATCAATTTACGGATACCTATCCAAATCTGGCAACCTTCCTCCGAAATCCAATATCACCAAAGCGCTAGCGGACGCCAGATAGACCCTGGCGAGCTAGCTGATTTTTTTTTTACCAGCACCACACAACATCCATAACGCACGCGAGATACGCACACAGACGAACCACTCTTGCAGACCCCACACCACTCACCATTCACCAGCACCCCACCACACCACTCACCAGCACCCCACCACACCACACCACACCACCACCCCACCACTCACCAGCACCCCACCACACCACTCACCAGCACCCCACCACACCACACCACCACCCCACCACTCACCAGCACCCCACCACACCCCACCACCAGCACCCCGCCCTACCACACCACCAGCACCCCACCACACCACTAGCACCCCACCACACCGCCAGCACCCCACCACTAGCACCCCACCCCACCACACCACCAGCACCCCACCACACCACCAGCACCCCACCACACCGCCAACACTCCACCAGCACCCCACCACTAGCACCCCACCCCACCGCCAGCACCCCTGCCCACTGACCACGCTCGCCTCCGACCCCGACTCACGTGCACCACCCGTCCGGGGTTGAGGAAGGGCACGATGTACTTGGGCAGAGTTATGTACTTCTGGAAGTCCTTCTTGAGCGCGTCCAGCTGTTGGCGCAGCGTCCAGTAAGATGCCACCTCCGGCTCGCGCTCTATGCTCAAACCGTCGTGACTGACGCGGGCCTTGTTCACACCTGCTCGGTGGAAAGCGGGGATATTACAGTCAGTCGGGAAGGATGATGCAGGAAAATGGACGAATATTTGCCTCATGGTCATGCTGAAGGTAACAGCTGTCCATGCTTTCAAATAACACGAAGAAAGAGGACACTTATTGAAAGGTTTCCACAACTTTGCCACACGTCCCCGGTGTCAGCCATCAGTCATGGGCCAGCAGCGTTTCTGTCAGAGTACTTATATCAATGTTTATGTAGCACTGCTCCGCGCGACTACAACGGGCTCCCGAGTCCCGCCTGACCTGACGCGGCTCCCGGCGCATCTATTCGCCGGACGCCTGAAGCGCCATCTGCGCGGCGGCGGCGGAGTTACGTGATCGGTCTGCCACTGTGGCGTCTGTGTGTCTGTGTGTCTGTGTGTCTGTGTGTCTGTGCGTCTGTGTGTCTGTGTGTCTGTGTGTCTGTGTGTCTGTGTGTCTGTGTGTCTGTGTGTCTGTGTGTCTGTGTGTCTGTGTGTCTGTGTGTCTGTGTGTCTGTGTGTCTGTGTGTCTGTGTGTCTGTGTGTCTGTGTGTCTGTGTGTCTGTGTGCGTGTGTGTCTGTGTGTCTGTGTGTCTGTGTGTCTGTGTGTCTGTGTGTCTGTGTGTCTGTGTGCGTGCGTGCGTGCGTGCGTGCGTGCGTGTGTGTGTGTGTGTGTGTGTGTGTGTGTGTGTGTGTGTGTGTGTGTGTGTGTGTGTGTGTGTGTGTGTGTGTGTGTGTGTGTGTGTGTGTGTGTGTGTGTGTGTGTGTGTGTGTGTGTGTGTGTGTGTGTGTGTGTGTGTGTGTGTGTGTGTGTGTGTGTGTGTGTGTGTGTGTGTGTGTGTGTGTGTGTGTGTGTGTGTGTGTGTGTGTGTGTGTGTGTGTGTGTGTGTGTGTGTGTGTGTGTGTGTGTGTGTGTGTGTGTGTGTGTGTGTGTGTGTGTGTGTGTGTGTGTGTGTGTGTGTGTGTGTGTGTGTGTGTGTGTGTGTGTGTGTGTGTGTGTGTGTGTGTGTGTGTGTGTGTGTGTGTGTGTGTGTGTGTGTGTGTGTGTGTGTGTGTGTGTGTGTGTGTGTGTGTGTGTGTGTGTGTGTGTGTGTGTGTGTGTGTGTGTGTGTGTGTGTGTGTGTGTGTGTGTGTGTGTGTGTGTGTGTGTGTGTGTGTGTGTGTGTGTGTGTGTGTGTGTGTTTTTTTTTAACTTTTCATGTGCACCATTCATTCATTCATTCATTGTGCATCATTCATGCATGTGTATCAATCAATCAATCAATCAATCAGTGTATTAAAAACCATCCACGAGGTGGCTATTCTGGTTTCATGTCAGTGTTACAAATAATATACAAAATACGATAAAAACGAGTACACTTCACTACACTACATCGGTAAAATCACACTTCGCATAGCGGTCTTAAAACCATCCAATGAATGGGCGGCACAAGCTTGTGGTGGCAGGCGGTTCCAGACAACTGCAGCCCGATACGAAAAAGCCTTCTGAGAGGCGGTCAATCTGCACTTGTGCAGGTGGAGGCTACCTCGATCAGAGGCGCGCGTCTCGCGTGTGGAAACAGCGGCACGTGGGGTGAACATAGCGCGTATCTCGGGTGGCGCTCCCTCCTCTCTGAGCGCCTTAAACACCTTTACGGCGTCGCGGCGCGCCACCAGGGTCTCGATCTTCGGCCATCCTAAATAATTTAGAGCCTGGGTTATATGATCATGCTTTTTGAGTCCTGTGACGATACGAGCGGCAAAGTTTATCAGTTTTTGGATTTTGACCAGTTGACCCTTGGTCGCCCCTCCCCACACGCACAGGCAGTACGTGATATGTGGGAACACGTACGCCTGAATTATAATTTTAAGGGCTTCTGAGGTGAAGTAATGCCGAACTTTGTACAGAGAGACGAGGATACCGTTACATTTTTTGGAGACACTCGAGACATGCGCGTCCCATGTATCATGTGCCTTTCTGTCTGTCCACCATTCCGTATAATCAGTTTCAGTTTGACTGACGAGGGGCCGTAATAGCCACGAGTACATCGTGGATGGGCCTAATATATGTCCAATATGTACAGTTAAAAGTCTGATAAAGTTTGGGTACTCACACAGCCAGTTTTCGTCCACTTTTTCGCGACACATACGCATTAGTTGGCAGTGAGTGGCAATAATCTAATAAATCATTACTGCAGAAACAATCAGGCCCATACAGTGTTCCATTAGTCCGGTCTGATTCCGTTTGCGATGCTCCCGTGCCTGGATCGAGCCCCGTCACCGATCGGCCAACTCACGGTCACAGAGGCCCGGGATGGCGGCGTAGTTCTGGAACTGGAAGAAGGAGCGCTCCAGCATGTACTCGGGGTTGATCTCCTCCACTCGCAGCAGGTTGAGTACCTGACGGCAGCGGCGGCAGGTCAGCGGCGTATCAGACAGACAGGGCGTCACGCGACAGAGGGACGGGCGCGGGTCAGACAGAGGCAGGGCGTCACGCGACAGAGGGACGGGCGCGGGTCAGACAGAGACAGGGCGTCACGCGACAGAGGGACGGGCGCGGGTCAGACAGAGGCAGGGCGTCAGAGGGACGGGCGCGGGTCAGACAGAGACAGGGCGTCACGCGACAGAGGGACGGGCGCGGGTCAGACAGAGACAGGGCGTCAAGCGACAGAGGGACGGGCGCGGGTCAGACAGAGACAGGGCGTCACGCGACAGAGGGACGGGCGCGGGTCAGACAGAGACAGGGCGTCACGCGACAGAGGGACGGGCGCGGGTCAGACAGAGACAGGGCGTCACGCGACAGAGGGACGGGCGCGGGTCAGACAGAGACAGGGCGTCACGCGACAGAGGGACGGGCGCGGGTCAGACAGAGACAGGGCGTCACGCGACAGAGGGACGGGCGCGGGTCAGACAGAGACAGGGCGTCACGCGACAGAGGGACGGGCGCGGGTCAGACAGAGGCAGGGCGTCAGAGGGACGGGCGCGGGTCAGACAGAGGCAGGGCGTCACGCGACAGAGGGACGGGCGCGGGTCAGACAGAGGCAGGGCGTCACGCGACAGAGGGACGGGCGCGGGTCAGACAGAGACAGGGCGTCACGCGACAGAGGGACGGGCGCGGGTCAGACAGAGGCAGGGCGTCAGAGGGACGGGCGCGGGTCAGACAGAGACAGGGCGTCACGCGACAGAGGGACGGGCGCGGGTCAGACAGAGACAGGGCGTCACGCGACAGAGGGACGGGCGCGGGTCAGACAGAGGCAGGGCGTCACGCGACAGAGGGACGGGCGCGGGTCAGACAGAGGCAGGGCGTCACGCGACAGAGGGACGGGCGCGGGTCGGACAGAGGCAGGGCGTCACGCGACAGAGGGACGGGCGCGGGTCAGACAGAGGCAGGGCGTCACGCGACAGAGGGACGGGCGCGGGTCAGACAGAGGCAGGGCGTCACGCGACAGAGGGACGGGCGCGGGTCAGACAGAGGCAGGGCGTCACGCGACAGAGGGACGGGCGCGGGTCAGACAGAGACAGGGCGTCACGCGACAGAGGGACGGGCGCGGGTCAGACAGAGGCAGGGCGTCACGCGACAGAGGGACGGGCGCGGGTCAGACAGAGGCAGGGCGTCAGAGGGACGGGCGCGGGTCGGACAGAGACAGGGCGTCACGCGACAGAGGGACGGGCGCGGGTCAGACAGAGGCAGGGCGTCAGAGGGACGGGCGCGGGTCAGACAGGGGCAGGGCGTCACGCGACAGAGGGACGGGCGCGGGTCAGACAGAGGCAGGGCGTCAGAGGGACGGGCGCGGGTCAGACAGAGGCAGGGCGTCACGCGACAGAGGGACGGGCGCGGGTCAGACAGAGGCAGGGCGTCACGCGACAGAGGGACGGGCGCGGGTCAGACAGAGGCAGGGCGTCACGCGACAGAGGGACGGGCGCGGGTCAGACAGAGGCAGGGCGTCACGCGACAGAGGGACGGGCGCGGGTCAGACAGAGGCAGGGCGTCACGCGACAGAGGGACGGGCGCGGGTCAGACAGAGGCAGGGCGTCAGAGGGACGGGCGCGGGTCAGACAGAGGCAGGGCGTCACGCGACAGAGGGACGGGCGCGGGTCAGACAGAGGCAGGGCGTCAGAGGGACGGGCGCGGGTCAGACAGAGGCAGGGCGTCACGCGACAGAGGGACGGGCGCGGGTCAGACAGAGGCAGGGCGTCAGAGGGACGGGCGCGGGTCGGACAGAGACAGGGCGTCACGCGACAGAGGGACGGGCGCGGGTCAGACAGAGGCAGGGCGTCACGCGACAGAGGGACGGGCGCGGGTCAGACAGAGGCAGGGCGTCACGCGACAGAGGGACGGGCGCGGGTCAGACAGAGGCAGGGCGTCACGCGACAGAGGGACGGGCGCGGGTCAGACAGAGGCAGGGCGTCACGCGACAGAGGGACGGGCGCGGGTCAGACAGAGGCAGGGCGTCACGCGACAGAGGGACGGGCGCGGGTCAGACAGAGGCAGGGCGTCACGCGACAGAGGGACGGGCGCGGGTCAGACAGAGGCAGGGCGTCACGCGACAGAGGGACGGGCGCGGGTCAGACAGAGGCAGGGCGTCAGAGGGACGGGCGCGGGTCAGACAGAGGCAGGGCGTCACGCGACAGAGGGACGGGCGCGGGTCAGACAGAGGCAGGGCGTCAGAGGGACGGGCGCGGGTCGGACAGAGACAGGGCGTCACGCGACAGAGGGACGGGCGCGGGTCAGACAGAGGCAGGGCGTCACGCGACAGAGGGACGGGCGCGGGTCAGCCAGAGGCAGGGCGTCAGAGGGACGGGCGCGGGTCAGACAGAGGCAGGGCGTCAGAGGGACGGGCGCGGGTCAGACAGAGGCAGGGCGTCAGAGGGACGGGCGCGGGTCAGACAGAGGCAGGGCGTCACGCGACAGAGGGACGGGCGCGGGTCAGACAGAGGCAGGGCGTCACGCGACAGAGGGACGGGCGCGGGTCAGACAGAGGCAGGGCGTCACGCGCCAGAGGGACGGGCGCGGGTCGGACAGAGGCAGGGCGTCACGCGACAGAGGGACGGGCGCGGGTCAGACAGAGGCAGGGCGTCAGAGGGACGGGCGCGGGTCAGACAGAGGCAGGGCGTCACGCGACAGAGGGACGGGCGCGGGTCAGACAGAGACAGGGCGTCACGCGACAGAGGGACGGGCGCGGGTCAGACAGAGGCAGGGCGTCACGCGACAGAGGGACGGGCGCGGGTCAGACAGAGGCAGGGCGTCACGCGACAGAGGGACGGGCGCGGGTCAGACAGAGGCAGGGCGTCACGCGACAGCGGGACGGGCGCGGGTCAGACAGAGGCAGGGCGTCACGCGACAGAGGGACGGGGCGGGTCGGACAGAGGCAGGGCGTCACGCGACAGAGGGACGGGCGCGGGTCAGACAGAGGCAGGGCATCAGAGGGACGGGCGCGGGTCAGACAGAGGCAGGGCGTCACGCGACAGAGGGACGGGCGCGGGTCAGACAGAGGCAGGGCGTCACGCGACAGAGGGACGGGCGCGGGTCAGACAGAGACAGGGCGTCACGCGACAGAGGGACGGGCGCGGGTCAGACAGAGGCAGGGCGTAACGCGACAGAGGGACGGGCGCGGGTCAGACAGAGGCAGGGCGTCACGCGACAGAGGGACGGGCGCGGGTCAGACAGAGGCAGGGCGTCACGCGACAGAGGGACGGGCGCGGGTCAGACAGAGGCAGGGCGTCACGCGACAGAGGGACGGGCGCGGGTCGGACAGAGACAGGGCATCACGCGACAGAGGGACGGGCGCGGGTCAGACAGAGACAGGGCGTCACGCGACAGAGGGACGGGCGCGGGTCAGACAGAGAAGGGCGTCACGCGACAGAGGGACGGGCGCGGGTCAGACAGAGGTAGGGCGTCACGCGACAGAGGGACGGGCGCGGGTCAGACAGAGGCAGGGCGTCACGCGACAGAGGGACGGGCGCGGGTCAGACAGAGACAGGGCGTCACGCGACAGAGGGACGGGCGCGGGTCAGACAGAGGTAGGGCGTCACGCGACAGAGGGAAGGGGCGCGGGTCAGACAGAGGCAGGGCGTCACGCGACAGAGGGACGGGCGCGGGTCAGACAGAGGTAGGGCGTCACGCGACAGAGGGACGGGCGCGGGTCGGACAGAGACAGGGCGTCACGCGACAGAGGGACGGGCGCGGGTCAGACAGAGACAGGGCGTCACGCGACAGAGGGACGGGCGCGGGTCAGACAGAGGCAGGGCGTCACGCGACAGAGGGACGGGCGCGGGTCAGACAGAGGCAGGGCGTCAGAGGGACGGGCGCGGGTCAGACAGAGGCAGGGCGTCACGCGACAGAGGGACGGGCGCGGGTCAGACAGAGGCAGGGCGTCACGCGACAGAGGGACGGGCGCGGGTCAGACAGAGGCAGGGCGTCACGCGACAGAGGGACGGGCGCGGGTCAGACAGAGGCAGGGCGTCACGCGACAGAGGGACGGGCGCGGGTCAGACAGAGACAGGGCGTCACGCGACAGAGGGACGGGCGCGGGTCAGACAGAGGCAGGGCGTCAGAGGGACGGGCGCGGGTCAGACAGAGGCAGGGCGTCACGCGACAGAGGGACGGGCGCGGGTCAGACAGAGACAGGGCGTCACGCGACAGAGGGACGGGCGCGGGTCAGACAGAGGTAGGGCGTCACGCGACAGAGGGACGGGCGCGGGTCAGACAGAGACAGGGCGTCACGCGACAGAGGGACGGGCGCGGGTCAGACAGAGACAGGGCGTCACGCGACAGAGGGACGGGCGCGGGTCAGACAGAGACAGGGCGTCACGCGACAGAGGGACGGGCGCGGGTCAGACAGAGGCAGGGCGTCACGCGACAGAGGGACGGGCGCGGGTCAGACAGAGGCAGGGCGTCACGCGACAGAGGGACGGGCGCGGGTCGGACAGAGGCAGGGCGTCACGCGACAGAGGGACGGGCGCGGGTCAGACAGAGGCAGGGCGTCACGCGACAGAGGGACGGGCGCGGGTCAGACAGAGGCAGGGCGTCACGCGACAGAGGGACGGGCGCGGGTCAGACAGAGGCAGGGCGTCACGCGACAGAGGGACGGGCGCGGGTCAGACAGAGACAGGGCGTCACGCGACAGAGGGACGGGCGCGGGTCAGACAGAGGCAGGGCGTCACGCGACAGAGGGACGGGCGCAGGTCAGACAGAGGCAGGGTGTCAGAGGGACGGGCGGGGGTCGGACAGAGACAGGGCGTCACGCGACAGAGGGACGGGCGCGGGTCAGACAGAGGCAGGGCGTCAGAGGGACGGGCGCGGGTCAGACAGAGGCAGGGCGTCACGCGACAGAGGGACGGGCGCGGGTCAGACAGAGGCAGGGCTTCAGAGGGACGGGCGCGGGTCAGACAGAGGCAGGGCGTAACGCGACAGAGGGACGGGCGCGGGTCAGACAGAGGCAGGGCGTCACGCGACAGAGGGACGGGCGCGGGTCAGACAGAGGCAGGGCGTCACGCGACAGAGGGACGGGCGCGGGTCAGACAGAGGCAGGGCGTCACGCGACAGAGGGACGGGCGCGGGTCAGACAGAGGCAGGGCGTCAGAGCGACGGGCGCGGGTCAGACAGAGGCAGGGCGTCACGCGACAGAGGGACGGGCGCGGGTCAGACAGAGGCAGGGCGTCAGAGGGACGGGCGCGGGTCAGACAGAGGCAGGGCGTCACGCGACAGAGGGACGGGCGCGGGTCAGACAGAGGCAGGGCGTCAGAGGGACGGGCGCGGGTCAGACAGAGGCAGGGCGTCACGCGACAGAGGGACGGGCGCGGGTCAGACAGAGGCAGGGCGTCTGAGGGACGGGCGCGGGTCGGACAGAGACAGGGCGTCACGCGACAGAGGGACGGGCGCGGGTCAGACAGAGGCAGGGCGTCACGCGACAGAGGGACGGGCGCGGGTCAGACAGAGGCAGGGCGTCACGCGACAGAGGGACGGGCGCAAGTCAGACAGAGGCAGGGCGTCACGCGACAGAGGGACGGGCGCGGGTCAGACAGAGGCAGGGCGTCACGCGACAGAGGGACGGGCGCGGGTCAGACAGAGGCAGGGCGTCACGCGACAGAGGGACGGGCGCGGGTCAGACAGAGGCAGGGCGTCACGCGACAGAGGGACGGGCGCGGGTCAGACAGAGGAAGGGCGTCAGAGGGACGGGCGCGGGTCAGACAGAGGCAGGGCGTCACGCGACAGAGGGACGGGCGCGGGTCAGACAGAGGCAGGGCGTCAGAGGGACGGGCGCGGGTCAGACAGAGGCAGGGCGTCACGCGACAGAGGGACGGGCGCGGGTCAGACAGAGGCAGGGCGTCAGAGGGACGGGCGCGGGTCGGACAGAGACAGGGCGTCACGCGACAGAGGGACGGGCGCGGGTCAGACAGAGGCAGAGCGTCACGCGACAGAGGGACGGGCGCGGGTCAGACAGAGGCAGGGCGTCACGCGACAGAGGGACGGGCGCGGGTCAGACAGAGGCAGGGCGTCAGAGGGACGGGCGCGGGTCAGACAGAGGCAGGGCGTCACGCGACAGAGGGACGGGCGCGGGTCAGACAGAGGCAGGGCGTCACGCGACAGAGGGACGGGCGCGGGTCAGACAGAGGCAGGGCGTCGCGCGACAGAGGGACGGGCGCGGGTCAGACAGAGGCAGGGCGTCACGCGACAGAGGGACGGGCGCGGGTCGGACAGAGGCAGGGCGTCACGCGACAGAGGGACGGGCGCGGGTCAGACAGAGGCAGGGCGTCAGAGGGACGGGCGCGGGTCAGACAGAGGCAGGGCGTCACGCGACAGAGGGACGGGCGCGGGTCAGACAGAGACAGGGCGTCACGCGACAGAGGGACGGGCGCGGGTCAGACAGAGGCAGGGCGTCACGCGACAGAGGGACGGGCGCGGGTCAGACAGAGGCAGGGCGTCACGCGACAGAGGGACGGGCGCGGGTCAGACAGAGGCAGGGCGTCACGCGACAGAGGGACGGGCGCGGGTCAGACAGAGGCAGGGCGTCACGCGACAGAGGGACGGGCGCGGGTCAGACAGAGGCAGGGCGTCACGCGACAGAGGGACGGGCGCGGGTCAGACAGAGGCAGGGCGTCACGCGACAGAGGGACGGGCGCGGGTCGGACAGAGGCAGGGCGTCACGCGACAGAGGGACGGGCGCGGGTCAGACAGAGGCAGGGCGTCACGCGACAGAGGGACGGGCGCGGGTCGGACAGAGACAGGGCGTCACGCGACAGAGGGACGGGCGCGGGTCAGACAGAAACAGGGCGTCACGCGACAGAGGGACGGGCGCGGGTCAGACAGAGACAGGGCGTCACGCGACAGAGGGACGGGCGCGGGTCAGACAGAGGTAGGGCGTCACGCGACAGAGGGACGGGCGCGGGTCAGACAGAGGCAGGGCGTCACGCGACAGAGGGACGGGCGCGGGTCAGACAGAGACAGGGCGTCACGCGACAGAGGGACGGGCGCGGGTCAGACAGAGGTAGGGCGTCACGCGACAGAGGGACGGGCGCGGGTCAGACAGAGGCAGGGCGTCACGCGACAGAGGGACGGACGCGGGTCAGACAGAGGTAGGGCGTCACGCGACAGAGGGACGGGCGCGGGTCGGACAGAGACAGGGCGTCACGCGACAGAGGGACGGGCGCGGGTCAGACAGAGACAGGGCGTCACGCGACAGAGGGACGGGCGCGGGTCAGACAGAGGCAGGGCGTCACGCGACAGAGGGACGGGCGCGGGTCAGACAGAGGCAGGGCGTCAGAGAGACGGGCGCGGGTCAGACAGAGGCAGGGCGTCACGCGACAGAGGGACGGGCGCGGGTCAGACAGAGGCAGGGCGTCAGAGGGACGGGCGCGGGTCAGACAGAGGCAGGGCGTCACGCGATAGAGGGACGGGCGCGGGTCAGACAGAGGCAGGGCGTCACGCGACAGAGGGACGGGCGCGGGTCAGACAGAGGCAGGGCGTCACGCGACAGAGGGACGGGCGCGGGTCAGACAGAGGCAGGGCGTCACGCGACAGAGGGGCGGGCGCGGGTCAGACAGAGGCAGGGCGTCACGCGACAGAGGGACGGGCGCGGGTCAGACAGAGACAGGGCGTCACGCGACAGAGGGACGGGCGCGGGTCAGACAGAGGCAGGGCGTCACGCGACAGAGGGACGGGCGCGGGTCAGACAGAGGCAGGGCGTCAGAGGGACGGGCGCGGGTCAGACAGAGGCAGGGCGTCACGCGACAGAGGGACGGGCGCGGGTCAGACAGAGGCAGGGCGTCACGCGACAGAGGGACGGGCGCGGGTCAGACAGAGGCAGGGCGTCAGAGGGACGGGCGCGGGTCAGACAGAGGCAGGGCGTCACGCGACAGAGGGACGGGCGCGGGTCAGACAGAGGCAGGGCGTCACGCGACAGAGGGACGGGCGCGGGTCAGACAGAGGCAGGGCGTCAGAGGGACGGGCGCGGGTCAGACAGAGGCAGGGCGTCAGAGGGACGGGCGCGGGTCAGACAGAGGCAGGGCGTCACGCGACAGAGGGACGGGCGCGGGTCAGACAGAGGCAGGGCGTCACGCGACAGAGGGACGGGCGCGGGTCAGACAGAGACAGGGCGTCACGCGACAGAGGGACGGGCGCGGGTCAGACAGAGGCAGGGCGTCACGCGACAGAGGGACGGGCGCGGGTCAGACAGAGGCAGGGCGTCACGCGACAGAGGGACGGGCGCGGGTCAGACAGAGGCAGGGCGTCACGCGACAGAGGGACGGGCGCGGGTCAGACAGAGGCAGGGCGTCACGCGACAGAGGGACGGGCGCGGGTCAGACAGAGGCAGGGCGTCACGCGACAGAGGGACGGGCGCGGGTCAGACAGAGGCAGGGCGTCACGCGACAGAGGGACGGGCGCGGGTCAGACAGAGGCAGGGCGTCAGAGGGACGGGCGCGGGTCAGACAGAGGCAGGGCGTCACGCGACAGAGGGACGGGCGCGGGTCAGACAGAGGCAGGGCGTCAGAGGGACGGGCGCGGGTCAGACAGAGACAGGGCGTCACGCGACAGAGGGACGGGCGCGGGTCAGACAGAGGCAGGGCGTCAGAGGGACGGGCGCGGGTCAGACAGAGGCAGGGCGTCACGCGACAGAGGGACGGGCCCGGGGTCAGACAGAGGCAGGGCGTCACGCGACAGAGGGACGGGCGCGGGTCAGACAGAGGCAGGGCGTCAGAGGGACGGGCGCGGGTCAGACAGAGGCAGAGACAGGGCGTCACGTGACAGAGGGACGGGCGCGGGTCAGACAGAGACAGGGCGTCACGTGACAAAGGGACGGGCGCGGGTCAGACAGAGGCAGGGCGTCACGCGTCAGAGGGACGGGCGCGGGTCAGACAGAGGCAGGGCGTCACGCGGCGGAGGGACGGGCGCGGGTCAGACAGAGGCAGGGCGTCACGCGGCGGAGGGACGGGCGCGGGTCAGACAGAGGCAGGGCGTCACGCGACAGAGGGACGGGCGCGGGTCAGACAGAGGCAGGGCGTCACGCGACAGAGGGACGGGCGCGGGTCAGACAGAGGCAGGGCGTCAGAGGGACGGGCGCGGGTCAGACAGAGGCAGAGACAGTGCGTCACGTGACAAAGGGACGGGCGCGGGTCAGACAGAGGCAGGGCGTCACGCGGCGGAGGGACGGGCGCGGGTCAGACAGAGGCAGGGCGTCACGCGGCGGAGGGACGGGCGCGGGTCAGACAGAGGCAGGGCGTCACGCGACAGAGGGACGGGCGCGGGTCAGACAGAGGCAGGGCGTCACGCGACAGAGGGACGGGCGCGGGTCAGACAGAGGCAGGGCGTCACGCGGCGGAGGGACGGGCGCGGGTCAGACAGAGGCAGGGCGTCACGTGACAAAGGGACGGGCGCGGGTCAGACAGAGGCAGGGCGTCACGCGACAGAGGGACGGGCGCGGGTCAGACAGAGGCAGGGCGTCACGCGGCGGAGGGACGGGCGCGGGTCAGACAGAGGCAGGGCGTCACGCGACAGAGGGACGGGCGCGGGTCAGACAGAGGCAGGGCGTCACGCGACAGAGGGACGGGCGCGGGTCAGACAGAGGCAGGGCGTCACGCGGCGGAGGGACGGGCGCGGGTCAGACAGAGGCAGGGCGTCACGTGACAAAGGGACGGGCGCGGGTCAGACAGAGGCAGGGCGTCACGCGACAGAGGGACGGGCGCGGGTCAGACAGAGGCAGGGCGTCACGCGACAGAGGGACGGGCGCGGGTCAGACAGAGGCAGGGCGTCACGCGACAGAGGGACGGGCGCGGGTCAGACAGAGGCAGGGCGGCGGAGGGACGGGCGCGGGTCAGACAGAGGCAGGGCGTCAGAGGGACGGGCGCGGGTCAGACAGAGGCAGGGCGTCAGAGGGACGGGCGCGGGTCAGACAGAGGCAGGGCGTCACGCGACAGAGGGACGGGCGCGGGTCAGACAGAGGTAGGGCGTCAGAGGGACGGGCGCGGGTCAGACAGAGGCAGGGCGTCACGCGACAGAGGGACGGGCGCGGGTCAGACAGAGGTAGGGCGTCAGAGGGACGGGCGCGGGTCAGACAGAGGCAGGGCGTCACGCGACAGAGGGACGGGCGCGGGTCAGACAGAGGCAGGGCGTCAGAGGGACGGGCGCGGGTCAGACAGAGGCAGGGCGTCACGCGACAGAGGGACGGGCGCGGGTCAGACAGAGGCAGGGCGTCTGAGGGACGGGCGCGGGTCGGACAGAGACAGGGCGTCACGCGACAGAGGGACGGGCGCGGGTCAGACAGAGGCAGGGCGTCACGCGACAGAGGGACGGGCGCGGGTCAGACAGAGGCAGGGCGTCACGCGGCGGAGGGACGGGCGCGGGTCAGACAGAGGCAGGGCGTCACGCGACAGAGGGACGGGCGCGGGTCAGACAGAGGCAGGGCGTCACGCGACAGAGGGACGGGCGCGGGTCATACAGAGGCAGGGCGTCACGCGACAGAGGGACGGGCGCGGGTCAGACAGAGGCGCTCTTTGGGACACCTCAACCACCAGAGTTATACTGCCCTGACAGAGGCAGAGGCACAGGTCACCAGTCAGAGGCACAGGTCACCAGTCAGAGGCACAGGTCACCAGTCAGAGGTACAGGTCACCAGTCAGAGGTACAGGTCACCAGTCAGAGGAACAGGTCACCAGTCAGAGGCATAGGTCACCAGTCAGAGACACAGGTCACCAGTCAGAGGCACAGGTCACCAGTCAGAGGTACAGGTCACCAGTCAGAGGAACAGGTCACCAGTCAGACACAGGTCACCAGTCAGAGGCACAGGTCACCAGTCAGAGGCACAGGTCACCAGTCAGAGGCACAGGTCACCAGTCAGAGGCACAGGTCACCAGTCAGAGGCACAGGTCACCAGTCAGAGGCACAGGTGGCAGTGAACACTACAAACAAAGTTGGCAAAAACATGCATTCATACTAACTTGCTGATTTAGGTATTTGATAATATATAGGAGTACGGGCAAGGCTAGGACTTGGATCGCTAAGCATCTCATGGTAACTGGAGGGTTATATACTTCAATGGAATACATATTTCAATACCAATATACATATCCATCATATTCAATATTCATAACATAAATTTCAATGGTTAAATACTTCATAAGGCCCACGACCAGCTTCGAACCAGGAGTGACAACAGCCCACCAATTGGGAGTCAACCAACCCTCCATCACCGCCTCCCCTCATCCTTCCACTGCCGCTTACCATGTTGTAGGTGAGGTGGAAGGCCGAGTTGAGCGGGTCCGCCGCACCCTTCACCAGGTTCTTCCCCACCGCCGGCGACATGTTCTCGTCCACCATCAGGATCACGATGCCCTTGTCGTCCTTCCCTCGCCGGCCGGCGCGGCCCGACATCTGAATGTACTCTCCGGAAGATAGCTGCGGTGGAGTGGGTGGGCGACGAGGGTGAGACGAGAGTGAGACGAGGGTGAGACGAGGGTGAGACGAGAGTGAGCCGAGGGTGAGACGAGAGTGAGCCGAGGGTGAGCCGAGGGTGAGCCGAGGGTGAGCCGAGGGTGAGCCGAGGGTGAGCCGAGGGTGAGCCGAGGGTGAGCCGAGGGTGAGCCGAGGGTGAGCGAGGGTGAGCCGAGGGTGAGCCGAGGGTGAGCCGAGGGTGAGCCGAGGGTGAGCCGAGGGTGAGCCGAGGAGCGGTGAGCCGAGGGTGAGCCGAGGGTGAGCCGAGGGTGAGCCGAGGGTGAGCCGAGGGTGAGCCGAGGGTGAGCCGAGGGTGAGCCGAGGGTGAGCCGAGGGTGAGCCGAGGGTGAGCCGAGGGTGAGCCGAGGGTGAGCCGAGGGTGAGCCGAGGGTGAGCCGAGGGTGAGCCGAGGGTGAGCCGAGGGTGAGCCGAGGGTGAGCCGAGGGTGAGCCGAGGGTGAGCCGAGGGTGAGCCGAGGGTGAGCCGAGGGTGAGCCGAGGGTGAGCCGAGGGTGAGCCGAGGGTGAGCCGAGGGTGAGCCGAGGGTGAGCCGAGGGTGAGCCGAGGGTGAGCCGAGGGTGAGCCGAGGGTGAGCCGAGGGTGAGCCGAGGGTGAGCCGAGGGTGAGCCGAGGGTGAGCCGAGGGTGAGCCGAGGGTGAGCCGAGGGTGAGCCGAGGGTGAGCCGAGGGTGAGCCGAGGGTGAGCCGAGGGTGAGCCGAGGGTGAGCCGAGGGTGAGCCGAGGGTGAGCCGAGGGTGAGCCGAGGGTGAGCCGAGGGTGAGCCGAGGGTGAGCCGAGGGTGAGCCGAGGGTGAGCCGAGGGTGAGCCGAGGGTGAGCCGAGGGTGAGCCGAGGGTGAGCCGAGGGTGAGCCGAGGGTGAGACGAGGGTGAGCCGAGGGTGAGACGAGGGGTGAGACGAGG
>JAXIVJ010016089.1:5000-7500 GCA_036785665.1 Chirona hameri
GGAGGCGGTGTTGTATGCCCGGAGGCGGTGTGGTATGCCCGGAAGCGGTGTAGTATGCCCGGAGGCGGTGTTGTATGCCCGGAGGCGGTGTGGTATGCCCGGAGGCGGTACAACACCGCCTCCGGGCATGATGATGATAATGATGATGATGATGATGATGATGATGATGATGATGATGATGATGATGATGATGATGATGATGATGATGATGATGATGATGATGATGATGATGATGATGATGATGATGATGATGATGATGATGATGATGATGATGATGATGATGATGATGTTGCTGATGATGATGTTGCTGATGATGATGTTGCTGATGATGATGTTGTTGATGATGTTGCTGATGATGTTGCTGATGATGTTGCTGATGATGTTGCTGATGATGTTGATGATGATGTTGATGATGATGTTGATGATGATGTTGATGATGATGTTGATGATGATGTTGCTGATGATGTTGCTGATGATGTTGCTGATGATGTTGCTGATGATGTTGCTGATGATGTTGCTGGTGATGTTGCTGATGATGTTGCTGATGATGTTGCTGATGATGACGTGAGACGGTGTTGTATGCCCGGAGGCGGTGTGGTATGCCCGGAGGCGGTGTGGTATGCCCGGAGGCGGTGTTGTATGCCCGGAGGCGGTGTTGTATGCCCGGAGGCGGTGTGGTATGCCCGGAGGCGGTGTTGTATGCCCGGAGGCGGTGTTGTATGCCCTGAGGCGGTCTGGTATGCCCGGAGGCGGTGTAGTATGCCCGGAGGCGGTGTTGTATGCCCGGAGGCGGTGTGGTATGCCCGGAGGCGGTGCAGTATGCCCGGAGGCGGTGTTGTATGCCCGGAGGCGGTGTGGTATGCCCGGAGGCGGTGTAGTATGCCCGGAGGCGGTGTTGTATGCCCGGAGGCGGTGTGGTATGCCCGGAGGCGGTGTAGTATGCCCGGAGGCGGTGTTGTATGCCCGGAGGCGGTGTGGTATGCCCGGAGGCGGTACAACACCGCCTCCGGGCATGATGATGATAATGATGATGATGATGATGATGATGATGATGATGATGATGATGATGATGATGATGATGATGATGATGATGATGATGATGATGATGATGATGATGATGATGATGATGATGATGATGATGATGATGATGATGATGATGATGATGATGATGATGATGATGATGATGATGATGATGATGATGATGATGATGATGATGATGATGATGATGATGATGATGATGATGATGATGATGATGATGATGATGATTATGATGATGATGATGATGATGATGATGATGATGATGATGATGATGATGATGATGTTGCTGATGATGTTGCTGATGATGTTGATGATGATGTTGATGATGATGTTGATGATGATGTTGATGATGATGTTGATGATGATGTTGCTGATGATGTTGCTGATGATGTTGCTGATGATGTTGCTGATGATGTTGCTGATGATGTTGCTGGTGATGTTGCTGATGATGTTGCTGATGATGTTGCTGATGATGACGTGAGACGGTGTGGTATGCCCGGAGGCGGTGTTGTATGCCCGGAGGCAGTGTTGTATGCCCGGAGGCGGTGTGGTATGCCCGGAGGCGGTGTTGTATGCCCGGAGGCGGTGTTGTATGCCCGGAGGCGGTGTGGTATGCCCGGAGGCGGTGTTGTATGCCCGGAGGCGGTGTTGTATGCCCTGAGGCGGTCTGGTATGCCCGGAGGCGGTGTAGTATGCCCGGAGGCGGTGTTGTATGCCCGGAGGCGGTGTGGTATGCCCGGAGGCGGTGCAGTATGCCCGGAGGCGGTGTTGTATGCCCGGAGGCGGTGTGGTATGCCCGGAGGCGGTGTAGTATGCCCGGAGGCGGTGTTGTATGCCCGGAGGCGGTGTGGTATGCCCGGAGGCGGTGTAGTATGCCCGGAGGCGGTGTTGTATGCCCGGAGGCGGTGTGGTATGCCCGGAGGCGGTACAACACCGCCTCCGGGCATGATGATGATAATGATGATGATGATGATGATGATGATGATGATGATGATGATGATGATGATGATGATGATGATGATGATGATGATGATGATGATGATGATGATGATGATGATGATGATGATGATGATGATGATGATGATGATGATGATGATGATGATGATGATGATGATGATGATGATGATGATGATGATGATGATGATGATGATGATGATGATGATGATGATGATGATGATGATGATGATGATGATGATGATGATGATGATGATGATGATGATGATGATGATGATGATGATGATGATGATGATGATGATGATGTTGCTGATGATGATGTTGCTGATGATGATGTTGCTGATGATGATGTTGTTGATGATGTTGATGATGATGTTGCTGATGATGTTGCTGATGATGTTGCTGATGATGTTGATGATGATGTTGATGATGATGTTGATGATGATGTTGATGATGATGTTGATGATGATGTTGATGATGATAATGATGATGATGATGATGATGATGA
>JAXIVJ010016089.1:15000-20000 GCA_036785665.1 Chirona hameri
ATGATGATGATGATGATGATGATGATGATGATGATGATGATGATGATGATGATGATGATGATGATGATGATGATGATGATGATGATGATGATGATGATGATGATGATGATGATGATGATGATGATGATGATGATGATGATGATGATGTTGCTGATGATGATGTTGCTGATGATGATGTTGCTGATGATGATGTTGTTGATGATGTTGCTGATGATGTTGCTGATGATGTTGCTGATGATGTTGCTGATGATGTTGATGATGATGTTGATGATGATGTTGATGATGATGTTGATGATGATGTTGATGATGATGTTGATGATGATGTTGATGATGATGTTGATGATGATGTGTATGTTGATGATGATGTTAATGATGATGTTGATGATGATGTTGATGATGATGTTGCTGATGATGTTGCTGATGATGTTGCTGATGATGTTGCTGGTGATGTTGCTGATGATGTCGCTGATGATGTTGCTGATGATGTTGCTGATGATGACGTGAGACGGTGTGGTATGCCCGTTTGCGGTGTTGTATGCCCGGAGGCGGTGTTGTATGCCCGGAGGCGGTGTGGTATGCCCGGAGGCGGTGTTGTATGCCCGGAGGCGGTGTTGTATGCCCGGAGGCGGTGTGGTATGCCCGGAGGCGGTGTAGTATGCCCGGAGGCGGTGTTGTATGCCCGGAGGCGGTGTGGTATGCCCGGAGGCGGTGTAGTATGCCCGGAGGCGGTGTTGTATGCCCAGAGGCGGTGTGGTATGCCCGAAGGCGGTACAACACCGCCTCCGGGCATGATGATGATAATGATGATGATGATGATGATGATGATGATGATGATGATGATGATGATGATGATGATGATGATGATGATGATGATGATGATGATGATGATGATGATGATGATGATGATGATGATGATGATGATGATGATGATGATGATGATGATGATGATGATGATGATGATGATGATGATGATGATGATGATGATGATGATGATGATGATGATGATGATGATGATGATGATGATGATGATGATGATGATGATGATGATGATGATGATGATGATGATGATGATGATGATGATGTTGCTGATGATGATGTTGCTGATGATGATGTTGCTGATGATGATGTTGTTGATGATGTTGATGATGATGTTGCTGATGATGTTGCTGATGATGTTGCTGATGATGTTGATGATGATGTTGATGATGATGTTGATGATGATGTTGATGATGATGTTGATGATGATGTTGATGATGATAATGATGATGATGATGATGATGATGATGATGATGATGATGATGATGATGATGATGATGATGATGATGATGATGATGATGATGATGATGATGATGATGATGATGATGATGATGATGATGATGATGATGATGATGATGATGATGATGATGATGATGATGATGATGATGATGATGATGATGATGTTGCTGATGATGATGTTGCTGATGATGATGTTGCTGATGATGATGTTGTTGATGATGTTGCTGATGATGTTGCTGATGATGTTGCTGATGATGTTGCTGATGATGACGTGAGACGGTGTTGTATGCCCGGAGGCGGTGTGGTATGCCCGGAGGCGGTGCAGTATGCCCGGAGGCGGTGTTGTATGCCCGGAGGCGGTGTGGTATGCCCGGAGGCGGTGTAGTATGCCCGGAGGCGGTGTTGTATGCCCGGAGGCGGTGTGGTATGCCCGGAGGCGGTGTAGTATGCCCGGAGGCGGTGTTGTATGCCCGGAGGCGGTGTGGTATGCCCGGAGGCGGTACAACACCGCCTCCGGGCATGATGATGATAATGATGATGATGATGATGATGATGATGATGATGATGATGATGATGATGATGATGATGATGATGATGATGATGATGATGATGATGATGATGATGATGATGATGATGATGATGATGATGATGATGATGTTGCTGATGATGATGTTGTTGATGATGTTGCTGATGATGTTGCTGATGATGTTGCTGATGATGTTGCTGATGATGTTGATGATGATGTTGATGATGATGTTGATGATGATGTTGATGATGATGTTGATGATGATGTTGCTGATGATGTTGCTGATGATGTTGCTGATGATGTTGCTGATGATGTTGCTGGTGATGTTGCTGATGATGTTGCTGATGATGTTGCTGATGATGACGTGAGACGGTGTGGTATGCCCGGAGGCGGTGTTGTATGCCCGGAGGCGGTGTTGTATGCCCGGAGGCGGTGTGGTATGCCCGGAGGCGGTGTTGTATGCCCGGAGGCGGTGTTGTATGCCCGGAGGCGGTGTGGTATGCCCGGAGGCGGTGTTGTATGCCCGGAGGCGGTGTTGTATGCCCTGAGGCGGTCTGGTATGCCCGGAGGCGGTGTAGTATGCCCGGAGGCGGTGTTGTATGCCCGGAGGCGGTGTGGTATGCCCGGAGGCGGTGCAGTATGCCCGGAGGCGTTGTTGTATGCCCGTATGCCCGGAGGCGGTGTAGTATGCCCGGAGGCGGTGTTGTATGCCCGGAGGCGGTGTGGTATGCCCGGAAGCGGTGTAGTATGCCCGGAGGCGGTGTTGTATGCCCGGAGGCGGTGTGGTATGCCCGGAGGCGGTACAACACCGCCTCCGGGCATGATGATGATAATGATGATGATGATGATGATGATGATGATGATGATGATGATGATGATGATGATGATGATGATGATGATGATGATGATGATGATGATGATGATGATGATGATGATGATGATGATGATGATGATGATGATGATGATGATGATGATGATGTTGCTGATGATGATGTTGCTGATGATGATGTTGCTGATGATGATGTTGTTGATGATGTTGCTGATGATGTTGCTGATGATGTTGCTGATGATGTTGCTGATGATGTTGATGATGATGTTGATGATGATGTTGATGATGATGTTGATGATGATGTTGATGATGATGTTGCTGATGATGTTGCTGATGATGTTGCTGATGATGTTGCTGATGATGTTGCTGATGATGTTGCTGATGATGTTGCTGGTGATGTTGCTGATGATGTTGCTGATGATGTTGCTGATGATGACGTGAGACGGTGTTGTATGCCCGGAGGCGGTGTGGTATGCCCGGAGGCGGTGTGGTATGCCCGGAGGCGGTGTTGTATGCCCGGAGGCGGTGTTGTATGCCCGGAGGCGGTGTGGTATGCCCGGAGGCGGTGTTGTATGCCCGGAGGCGGTGTTGTATGCCCTGAGGCGGTCTGGTATGCCCGGAGGCGGTGTAGTATGCCCGGAGGCGGTGTTGTATGCCCGGAGGCGGTGTGGTATGCCCGGAGGCGGTGCAGTATGCCCGGAGGCGGTGTTGTATGCCCGGAGGCGGTGTGGTATGCCCGGAGGCGGTGTAGTATGCCCGGAGGCGGTGTTGTATGCCCGGAGGCGGTGTGGTATGCCCGGAGGCGGTGTAGTATGCCCGGAGGCGGTGTTGTATGCCCGGAGGCGGTGTGGTATGCCCGGAGGCGGTACAACACCGCCTCCGGGCATGATGATGATAATGATGATGATGATGATGATGATGATGATGATGATGATGATGATGATGATGATGATGATGATGATGATGATGATGATGATGATGATGATGATGATGATGATGATGATGATGATGATGATGATGATGATGATGATGATGATGATGATGATGATGATGATGATGATGATGATGATGATGATGATGATGATGATGATGATGATGATGATGATGATGATGATGATGATGATGATGATGATGATGATGATTATGATGATGATGATGATGATGATGATGATGATGATGATGATGATGATGATGATGTTGCTGATGATGTTGCTGATGATGTTGATGATGATGTTGATGATGATGTTGATGATGATGTTGATGATGATGTTGATGATGATGTTGCTGATGATGTTGCTGATGATGTTGCTGATGATGTTGCTGATGATGTTGCTGATGATGTTGCTGGTGATGTTGCTGATGATGTTGCTGATGATGTTGCTGATGATGACGTGAGACGGTGTGGTATGCCCGGAGGCGGTGTTGTATGCCCGGAGGCAGTGTTGTATGCCCGGAGGCGGTGTGGTATGCCCGGAGGCGGTGTTGTATGCCCGGAGGCGGTGTTGTATGCCCGGAGGCGGTGTGGTATGCCCGGAGGCGGTGTTGTATGCCCGGAGGCGGTGTTGTATGCCCTGAGGCGGTCTGGTATGCCCGGAGGCGGTGTAGTATGCCCGGAGGCGGTGTTGTATGCCCGGAGGCGGTGTGGTATGCCCGGAGGCGGTGCAGTATGCCCGGAGGCGGTGTTGTATGCCCGGAGGCGGTGTGGTATGCCCGGAGGCGGTGTAGTATGCCCGGAGGCGGTGTTGTATGCCCGGAGGCGGTGTGGTATGCCCGGAGGCGGTGTAGTATGCCCGGAGGCGGTGTTGTATGCCCGGAGGCGGTGTGGTATGCCCGGAGGCGGTACAACACCGCCTCCGGGCATGATGATGATAATGATGATGATGATGATGATGATGATGATGATGATGATGATGATGATGATGATGATGATGATGATGATGATGATGATGATGATGATGATGATGATGATGATGATGATGATGATGATGATGATGATGATGATGATGATGATGATGATGATGATGATGATGATGATGATGATGATGATGATGATGATGATGATGATGATGATGATGATGATGATGATGATGATGATGATGATGATGATGATGATGATGATGATGATGATGATGATGATGATGATGATGATGATGATGATGATGATGATGATGATGATGTTGCTGATGATGATGTTGCTGATGATGATGTTGCTGATGATGATGTTGTTGATGATGTTGATGATGATGTTGCTGATGATGTTGCTGATGATGTTGCTGATGATGTTGATGATGATGTTGATGATGATGTTGATGATGATGTTGATGATGATGTTGATGATGATGTTGATGATGATAATGATGATGATGATGA